>JAJTWQ010000108.1:1800000-2008523 GCA_029007595.1 Solanum commersonii | reverse complement strand
TAACCCAACCCTGTTTGAGATATTTTTAATAATATCTAGTCTTATTCTTATTTTATTAATGCTTGATTGGTTTGGTTTCCCACAAGGTTGAAAAATACATACATGACATGTGTTTATAGATAGACCTCAATTACTTAATCATTATATGTTGAACTAATTTGATATAAACATTCAATACAAATCAACTTAAATAAAATCACAAGTGACATACACTAATATTAAATTTAATTACCTTTTGCATCCTCTCCTTCACAAAAGGAGGAATATCAAATGATGTATTTGGTGCAAAGAATTGAATAGTCTCACCAAGTAATGGCCAACCCATTGAACCTGGTGGGAGTTTTCCATTGTTTTTAGGGTATCTCAAGTAATGTATAATGACAATAACAAGTAATGATCCAATAATATAAATACCAAGTGACAACATTTTCTTTGATAATATATTGTGTGTAAATTAAAGAGATGAAAAATGTGGTGGTATATAATTAGAGGAAATGGGAGACTATAAATAGGCAGTGGAATGATGTACTATTTTATCTTTAGTTTTTAAAAAAAAATTAGACACATGCCTTTTAACTTGGTTTCAGATGACATTTATGTCCTCCAACATTGAATAAGTATAAGTAGACTCTTAAACTTGTATAGAGTTTAATAAGTAGACACATGCATCATATGTGGTATGTCCTACATGGCATGCTACATGTATTATGTGACGTAAGATATGTGTGTCTACTTGTTAAGTTTATACAAGTTTAAGCGCCTACTTGTACACACCCAAAGTTGAAAGACATAGATGACAGCTTGAAACCAAGTTAAAAGGCACATTTATATACCCTTCGGTGGCTCCGTGATTTGGACTTGGAACTTCCATGTTGGAGGTCTCAAGTTCAAACCCTTTGCCGCCGAAAGTAAGGGGTTTGCCTTCTGGGTCGAGCTCGTCATACCGAACTTGCTAGTGTGGGTTAAGTCTCCAATGTTGTTTGTGAGTTATTATATAGGAGTGAGGGTCTTACCTTGTGCGCACCCATTGAATAGCAATTGCGAAGCCTTTATCATAAAAAAAACACATTTATATATATTATGTGATAAGAAAAAAGAAGTTAAGATGTTCAAAATTTGTTAGCAAATTATCTTGTATTTGACTTTTATTATTAAGAGAATTTTAAGGTGAAATTGATGGACTCCACGTGTCCTAATTGTTCTTTTAAATAAAATCCATAATTACCCCCCATCCACCCACCCCCACCCCACCCCACCCCACCCCACCCCACAGCTTTTGAATATGATTTAAAATTACTCTAGGGTTGGAGCACCGTGAAGAGCTTAAAGGGCAAAAATGGAACTTTTCAAAAATCACCAGGGTAACTCAATTTAAAATAGTGTAGGGACTAATAATGATACTGTTATACGTCCACTTCGATTATTCGATTGGGTGCTTATTATCTCTTATTCATATATATTTAATTTATAGAAGCCTACCCCGCTAAAGATTAGCTGTGAGGAAAAAAGCTATCAATCTATAGATGGCAAATACATCGAATGAATCGATAAAAATTAACTTTTTTTTCCTTTTGTGTTTGTGATATTTAATTCAAATATATACATAAAAAAATAGCATTTTCTCGAAGAATCCTATTGAATATTGATGCTATACTTTCTTTTCTTTTTCTTTTAGTAAAAAAAAAAAAAAAATGGTGCTCAACAAACATATAGTACTACTATTTGTCTATACTTTATTTGTTATCAAAGCTTGCTATTGTTTTACATAAGAAACGAGACATTCTAATAATAATGTTACTCTTATAAGACATTTTGAAAATAATTGAATTGTACAAATATGGACTAAACTAAATATAATGTTAGAAAAATATTTTATATTATGCTACACGAAATATATATTTTCTCTCAATAGACAAAAATCGTTATTTTTTTCTTTTTAAAGTTAGGTTTCTACACCACTCAAAATGAGTAGTGGGCAGAAATGATTGAACAATTAGAGTAATTGCTATTAGCAGACCACACACTAGCTATCAAATAGGGCACGTTTACTCACTTCAGAATAACTTTATATTAAATGTTTGTACTTTATATATCTGAAGTTTATATACATCTGATCATAGTTTAATTAATTTTCCCGAAGTTTAGGCATATATAATTAAGGGAAAATGGTCAAAAGTACTTTAACTTTAGTTTATTAGTTGACTATACCTCTACTTAAAAAAATGAAGTTATTCATACTCTCTATGTTACTAATTTCATCATTTGTACCCCTCAATTGATAGAAATCCCCAAATTGACGCAAATTAACCCGAATTTTTAAAAAACGACCCATTCTCCATTTTAAACTCAATGCCCGACCCATATAACCCATTCTCTCAAATTAACCCGAATCCTCTATTGAAGCCCTGTCAACTAGTTCACACTATCATCAATCTCCTTAAATCTCTACCCAAATCCTCTCTCCAATCCCGCCTTCCTCTCATAAGAAATTGACCAACAGAAAACATAATTCTTCCAAGTTTCTATAACACAATTATGTCATCTTGAGATGTCGAAACAGATTTCACTATAAGGTTTTCAGAAAAAAGCATGAAGTAAATCAAAGCACTTCCAATACTTGAATTGTCAAGCTGTAGCGCGCCTATACATAGACGGTGAGTGATATCCAGCGCCGACGTGTACGACGACGAAGAATGTCGGAGTCGGAGTGAGGTGACGAAGGTAGGATTGGAGAGAGGATTTGGGGTCGAAGTGAGGAGATTGGTGATTGTTTGAACTAGTAGACATGGTTTCAATGGAGGATTCGGGTTAATTTGAGAGAATGGGTTATACGGGTCGGACATTGGGTTTAAAATGGGGAATGGGTCGTTTTTTAAAAATTCGGGTTAATTTGAATCAATTTGGGGATTTCCGTCAATTGAGGGGTATAAATGATGAAATTAGTAACGATAGAGGTAATAATAACTTCGTTTTAACGATAGTAGTATAGTCAACTAATAAACTAAAGTTGAGGGATACTTTTGATCCCTTTGTCCGAATTTCAGCTACATGTGGTTGATATTGGTCATTTTTACCTAAAATTTGTACACATACATATATATAAAGTTTAATCATTTTTACTTGAACTTAAGGTAAAAATATGTTAACTTCAGGTAAATATAATTTTAAATATAACCAATGGATAATACTGTACCTAGTTTTACCAAGTTTTGTTTTTAATCGTTCTATAATTTTCTTGATTATTAAAAAGATAATAATAATAATAATAATAAGTTTTTAAATTTATCATGAGTTATGATTATATATAACATATTGAATAAAATTTTAAAAAATTAATTTTTATAATAGGATTATCTAATTTGAACTATATATTTAGCCCAAAATCAATCTAACTTTAAGATATGCTAAATTAAATAAATGAAAATAGACTGAATCAATAAATAAACTTATCAATTTTGACAGATTAGGTTGGTCTTATGTAATATTAGTAGTGTAGATTGTAGATTTCTAGTTTTGGTTAATTATTTCTGCCTAATTATTCTACCTCGAATTAATATTGTTGTTGTTGCCATTTTTGTCAATTTATGCCAAATCAGCGTAATTATTAATGGACGGAAATAAATTGGGTTAAAATAGATTGAGCCAAATTTGGTTAATTATTTCTGCCTAATTATTCTACCTCGAATTAATATTGTTGGTATTGCTATTTTTGTTAATTTAGCTGGTTCAACCTAATTTTTAATGAACTGAAATAAATTTGATTAAAATAGATTCAGCCAATAATCTATATAAGTTACATTAATTAGCATATTCCAATGTGTCTTTTCTTTCTTCTTGAGGAATTGGGACCATTTGGTTAGGATTAAATTCTTGCCTATTCATACTTCTTTTAATTTATTATTAGTAATCCTCTTAATTTTTTATTTTTAAAAAACCGTATAGTATAATGTATAAAAAAGTGTATCAATTTTGTATAATTATGTATAAAATGTGGAGTATATTATAGGGATTCTAACGTAATTATATATGACCAAAAAAAATCAATAAAGTAGGCGCATATATATATATATATATATATATATATATATATATATATATATATGGTATTGATATTATATAAATAGTTATGTGTATCATTATAGTATAATCATGAATATATGATGTATAATTAATTATGTATCAAAGATGTATATACATACATATATTCTATTAATACAATATTTACACATTGCAGGCTTCTTCTTTTCTTTTTTTTTCAATTTCAACCAATTCAAACTTTTTCTAATTAGTAAGGCTGGGCATAAAATATTGAAAAATGAATTACTGAACCGAACCAAAATTTTTGGTTATTTGGAATATGGTAATTCGGTATTTGGTATGGTATTTGGGAGTAAAATTTTAGAATTATGATATTCAGGTTTGGGTTTGGTGTGAACACCTAATTTTTAACCAAAACATAAAGATTTTACACCCAATTTTAATATTTCAGTAAGGTTATATTTAAAATAAATAAAAAATAAATAAACTGAAAATTACAACAAATTATAAGCTCACTTTATGTTTAAAGTTAATAAAGAAAGCTTTTGAATTTAACGTATTTTTGTTTTAATCTTTCAACTTTTATCTAGTCTAAAAAAATAATAATAGTTGTATATATCAAGGAAAAGTAGAAAAAAAAAAAAAAAGATAAAAAGAAGAGTCCTAAAAATTTCAAATTACCTTACCTTTTTTCATAATTATCCTCAAACTCCATAACTATTTTTTCCTAAAAATTCTCCCCCTATTTAATTTTTGTTTTTCCCCTCATATGTTGCAACTTGCACGATTTTTCTTCTTTTTTTTTTTTTTCTTCCATACACATGTCTATTCTTCTTCCTTTTTATTTTTTATTTTATTTTTTGTGTTTTGTTTTGTTTTATTAATATTATATTGTTATTTTATTTTATTCTTCCTTTATCTCACCCTAAAATTCTCAACTAAATTTTAAATTAAATCTCATTCCCACTCCATCACGTTCCTTTTAATTAGCAACAGACTCACACCCAAAACTATTATTAAAAAAAACATACGCTCAGAGGATAAAAGGACACAAAAAAGACAAACACAGAGAGAAAGAGAGAATAAAAAGTGAGTTTTATTTTGAAAATTAAGTCAGCGTTCAAGGTTTCGCTCAAGGTTTCGAATTCGTGGCTCTTTAAATTTAATATTAGCTATTAACTTTGGAAACCAGTAGATCGTAGAAGTTGTTTTTGTGGTATTAATTTTCGCAGCGAGGTAACTCTAAATCCTTGCATGAGTTAAATAGAGTACTTGTACGAGAACTCGATTCCAATAATATGAAATTCTTTGAATCGTATGTTATTATTATGTAATATCGATTTGTGATGCATGTTGTGATTTTTTTTTATTTTATTTTATTTTATTTTTTTTGCTTAGGAAAACGGAATCGAAGACGTTTCTTGCTTAAATAATAATACATAAAAAAAATAAAAGATGTATCATGCATTTTATTATTGTCTTATGCTCTTTAGATGCAATTAATATTGAAATTGGTTTCGTGATATTTAATAGCTAATGTTTCTTGGACCTTAGTTTTCACTTAAGAAAATTTTGTTGAAATTATTTGTAGACTTGTTAGATTAGGATATAAACTGAAGTTTAATTGATTAGTGCTTTAGAAAACCTATGAGGAATGTGTTTTAGTTTTTTTAATATATTATTTTGATAAAAATAGTTTGCCTTTAGAATAAGTGTTAAGATGACTATCGCTTAAATTCGAATTATTAAGATATATAATTAAGAGGATATATGAATACTTATTTAGAGATTATGGTAAAAAATAAACAATGAATAATTAGGAAAACTATTTTTTTTTTAAAATGAGAAAGCATATGAAAAAAAATAAAAACAGAACAAATGCAAACTGAAAAGAATAATATTAAAAAATAGAGCGTAGCAGAAAAAAATAATTTAACCAAAAAAGTAAGAAGAAAAATAAATAAATAAAGGAACATAATATAATAAAAAAAAAGATATAAAGAAAAGGAAACAAAAAAATGTAAAAATAAAAGATGATTAAAACAATAAAATAAAATAAACAAAAAAAGAAGAAGAAGAAGAAGACGAGAAACAGAATGTCCAAAAAGAATAAAAATATAAAAATAAAGGATAAAGTAGAAAGGGAAAAAAAAACGTAAAAAAATAAAAATAAAATACAAAGAGACAGAATGAAAAAATAAAATTAAAAAATATAAATTAATAAAACCAAAACGTAAAAAAGGGGAAAAAGGTAAGAAAAAAAACAAATTGAAAATTAAGAAGGAAAAATCTTTCTAAAAATAGTCCTAATCTATTTAGAATTTCTTGCTAAAACTAATTCCAAATCATATAAAAATTTATTTCTATTTTAAATCTAACTAAAAAAAAAAAATACAATCCTAAAATACTCAAACTCAAAAAATCTCAATCCTACACAAATTCTAATTCCTAGCAATTAGATACCTATATATTTTCTATCCACAATAAAAATAAATAAATACAAATACATGAAAAAGAAAAGGAGAAGAAAAGAAATTACAAGACATTTTAAGATTTGTAAATATCCATCTATTAACTTTACTTTATTATGTTTGAATAAATTTATGTGATATACATTTTTTTTTAATTAACGAACATATATTAATATAATATAAATAGGTTTAAAATAAATCAAATAATGAGGTAAATAACTTTTATTAATAAGTTAATAATACAATATTCAAAAATTAATTTAAGTCACATATAGTTAATGAAGCGACCGTGCTAGAACCACGGAACTCGAGGGGTGCCTAATACCATCCCCTTGGTCAACAAAATTCCTTATTCGATCTTTGTTTTCACAGACCGAATAAAATAAAGAGTCAAATTTCCTTTTGATTAGGGATTTAAACAAGGTGACTTGAAACACCAAAACCCAATTTCAAGTGGCGACTCTGAACAATAAAAGAATCTCTTTTCAAAATGTCTCTTTAATTGGAAAAACTCTTTCTTTCAAAAACATACATTAAAATTTTGAGGGAAAAATAGGAGTGTGACAGATGACGACTCTGCTGGGGATTAACCAGACCCGAGCTTGTAAATATTGACTTGTGTATGACTTTATTTATTTATTTTTTCATTTATATTTTGGATATTGTATTTGTTGGCTGAATGTGCTAATTGTTTACTTTTTACTATTTTATTATTATTTGAATTGCATTATAACTGTCTTCTCTCGCGCACTCCTCTGAGTCTTCTATAATACAATTATGGGAATTGCGACTGCGCACCCCACTTCTGTCAAGATAGCCAAGTGATCTTCGGTCCATAGTGAAGGATTTTAGTCACACATGTTTAGAATAGGGAGCACCCATGCACCAAGCCGAAAAGCGCCGCTATTGGTACGTTGCTACCCCTAACTCGAGTTATCCGCTCGTTTTACAGCCAGTCTAGATACCTTTTCCCACAAGTTTAACCTTAGCGAACTAAAATCTTCGACATGATATCCTTACTAGGTTCCGCTTTATCTCGTATCATGTGCTTTTAACTTAGCCGACTCGGCACGGGGCCTGGTCTCAGGACAAAACCCTTTCTTGAGACCATCATGTACATTTTTGTGCTACTTGTTGCATCATGTGGAAAACTATAACAAATGTTGACCGGCTTTAGATAATTAAAAGAAGAAATATCTATTTTACCCACTTTTAGCAAATAATTCGAGATAAACAAATTGAAAATAATATATATACATACATATATATAAAACCCTCAATTGTATTCTTGCTTTTATCAAAACATCAAGTTTTTACAAAATAAAATAAAATAATAGTGCATGTACACATAAAAATAAAATAAAATATTATATATATGTATATCTTCAAATTTGTTTCAAATAGTGCATGTCCACCTTCTTTTTATTTCTTTTTCTTTCTCTACTTCTTGATTCACTTGTCAAAATTATTTCATTGTCCAAATCATTCTCTCTGAAAAACAACCTAGACTTCCCTAAGGAAGGTCAACAAAAGTCGTTTTCAAAAGAATGACCACTTTAGGCATTCTGAGTCATTTTTCATATTTTTTTATTTTATTTTTTTAACTAATCCGACAAATAATTTTGAATGATCAAAATTTCATAAGTTAAATTTGGTTTTAAATTGCGAGTTTGTTTTCCTAACCAGTAATCATGAGATCTATGAGATGTGATAAAAGACCAAGGGATGAAGCGCCGAAATGGTCAATGATCCCCCAAAGTTCATGATCACGGATAAAATCCCACCACTACTCATGGCTTGGTGGAATGATATGCATGAGTTTAGGCGAACTGAGATATTCAAACATCTTGGTTTCCTCACAGATATCATGAGATTTAGTCCTGACAGAGATTTGATCGAGTCTTTGATCCCATTTTGGAATTCTACAAGCAATGTGTTTTGCTTTAGCAATTTTGAGTTAACGCCTACATTGGAGGAGTTGGGTGGTTTCACATGGTTAGGCAAGGATCTCCGAAGCAAAACACTCATAGCCCCAAGAAGCGTCACGAACAAATTTTTAGAACAAATGCACATCATCCATCCTCATAAGAAGTGTTTCGATAATGGATTGGTTTCCTTGGAATTTCTCAGACTAAGATATGGAAAGAAATAAGGATTTTCAAACTACGGGAAGCAACTTAAAAAATTGGCAACACCTTTCCTACCGGGAAAGGCATAGACAAGAAGCATTCATGGTGGCCTTTTTTGGGAACTATGGTTTTTCCAAGGAGAGATAAAAAATCGGTATTCGTCCTGTCGGGAATAGTCGTTATTATGATGAAGAAAAAGAAATCCACTATCTTGCCAATGATGTTGGCTGACATTTATTGTGCTTTGACTAAATGTAGGGAAGGGGAAGACTTTTTTGAAGGTTGTAGCATTCTATTGCAAATGTGGTTTTTGGAGCACTTGTATCGCCATCGTTTTGCAATAAATTTCAAATCTGAATGGACAAATTATATTTTGAGCCACCCAAACAGGATGAAAGAATTAGTAGACAAATTGCCAAAAGGTGTCAAAGCGTAGAGACATTATCTTCATAAATTAATCAAGATCGATATTACATGGAACTATCATTGGTTCCCCGTAAGTGAGGTAATTGTTATGTCTTCATATCGTCCATTCTTTGTTCTGACAGGCTTTCGAGGATTCCAATCATACATACCCCTTCGGGTGCTACGCCAACTAGGACAAAGACAAATCTTACCTAGGGCCGAGGATACATAGAGTTTCGTATGGGAGGTGTCGTCTGAAGATCGAAAATCAAAAGCTCAAAAGATTTGGGGTGGTAGTCGAACTTTAGGCTCGAAAGCTATGGTAGACGATCATGTTGAAGGAGAAGTAGACCCCCATACCTCTATTGGTTCTTTGATCAACCCCCTTCAAAGTAATGCCCGAAGGATCAGCGTGAGAACTCAGAGATCGAGAAGAGAAAATTGAAGTCAGAGTCAAGCAAGCTCGGCTCGAGGTGGAAAGAAATTATAGGTCTACTTTGGATATCCTCAGTAATAATCTAAAGAATGCTAGAGAAGAGTTGGCTCAACGTAATGCAATCTTCAAAGAGAGAGTTAGGTTGATTCAGAAAAGGAACATCAATCCACCATTCAAACTTTACATGAGGATTGGGCATTGTCACAGGCGCTATGGAGCAACAAGAGGAGGAGTAAGACCCGTTTAATGCATACACAAGCTAGACTACAAAATCAGTTAAAAGCTTTGATAGGATGAGAAATAGACATAACAAAGCGTTTCACATCGTATCAAGCAGAAGTCGCGATCGAGAGAAACCAATGGATGGGGGAGCGTGAAGAACTTCATAATCAAATCGAAGCGCTTCAGGCACATGAAGAGGATTTAACCCACACGATTGGTACTACTCAAGAATGGTTGCAGAATTGTCATGGGAATATGAAGAAGGCCAAAGGACAAGTGCTTCAACTGACAGGAGCTTGATTGATGTTTATGGTGGTTATCTACATCGGAGTGATGAGAGCCTGGGTCGACATGCACGTGCACTGGCCCTACATATGCCAAAAGCTTTGTTCAAGGTTTACTTTAGCCTAGGGGGAAATTAATGATCAAGAAATATTGGAGAAAGATTTTTTTTAATTATTATTTCTTTTATTTTCATTTTTGTCAAAGTTTGTTTCAACCTTTAAGTACTTTGATGTTTTGGTCATTTATTTTAAGAATGTTTTGATGTTAAGATAAATAAATGTCGTGTTTTCTTTTTTTTAGTAATTCTTCTTCACGAACTACGTAATGATCTGATTCATGTTCAACATGATACGTAGGCAACCTTCAACAGGTTAGATCAAAATGCGTTCAAAATATTCAAATGAGTAAAATATGGGACTAAAAGACATAAGCAAGTTGTCCAAAGCCTGGATAAAAACATAAAAGTCTTCCAAAACTCATTGTAGAAATAGGAATAATTTAAGTGCATAACATACAACGTGTGATTAATATTGCAAAGTGTTGAATCCTAACACATTTGTTTTTATATATAAGAGAGAAAGAGATTAAAGGTGGTTGATTTGTGAAGAGAGCTGACATCTTATCAATATAACACAAGATCAAAAGGGAAGGCAAAAATGACACATAAAGACGGAACAGAGTCGGGAAATGACGAAGCCCAAAATCAAATGGTTGCACAAGAGTCAATATCTGTAGAAGAGGTCAAAATGTTGAGACAACAGACGACCGAAATGTATGAAGCTTGGATGAATGGGAAGGCTCCCCCATCTTCAATTCGGGAATACCTGAATGTGGATATGTCATTCCCCATTCAAGTCTCAACAAGTGACCCGATTTATCCACCTGGATTTGGACCCTACTTTAACACATCTAATACTGCTGGAACTTTCTCGGTACATCCGTTGAATCCACCCATGATGAACAATCCACTCTTCATGCCAACTGTGCAAACTAATGCAATTCCTCAACCAACACTAGTACAAAAATCCACTACCTTTAAAATACACTATTAAATAGTGCAGGGGGTAAAAGGTCTTTTCCAAAGTTTGGTATCGTTACAGCAATTTTGGCCAAAGTTCAGATATATTTCAGACTCTTTTCCCTAAAAGTTACTTCTCTTGATTTCATTTAAACTCATTGAATCGTTTCGTAATACATATGACCCTTTATAAAAAAAATTAATGTTTTATATGATATCAGAGCCTATATAATTTTAATGAGTACAATCAAGGAAAAATTACCTATATACACACCCTTTTTTTCCATAATTCCCATTATTCCCTATCATTTCTAAAATTTTCCAAAATCCCTTATTTTGAGCCCAACAGCCAAAATTCCGGATACATAATTTTACTTCCCAAACCCATGCTTATCACTTCCTTAATTCACTCCACAAACTCTCTCATTTTTTATTCGCATAAATCCCTAACCAAACTCGTCGATTTTCATAGCCTAATTATGCGCTTTAAATTGGGCCAAATAACAACTTTGGTGATATCTTCTTTAGGCATGGCCAAGCAAGTGCTCCAAAAGCAAGACAAAGCTTCCTCTATCAGATCAATTTCTGATACGGTCCAAATGGACAACTTTTCACATGTTCCATGTTTCTTGGCTTCCCACTTCAATATAAATGGTGTTGTTACATAAACACTAGATAATGTATCATTTACATTTATCTTCAATACTTTTTAAATTTTAAAAGGATATAGATAGTAATAAATTATTTTTTTGTTGTGTATCAAGATTACCCAATAATAATCTTGGTATATAAACCATAATGTACTATAACTGATACATATTAATGACTAATGTGTATCACACGTATCTGATACACATTAATGAACATGATACATTTATACAAATTACTGCTAAATGCCCATTATTCATGAAGAATCTGAGATTAAAGAGGTCAAAGTCGAAGAAGGATGTATCTTCGACCTCTAAATCAATTGTGGAAAAACGTACAAAAAAGAGAGAAAAAAAGAATGGATCTGGATTATCATGGCTATCATTACCAAAAGTATGTATCCAATTAATATTGATGAATATTCAACTAGTGGGTTTCATGTTCAATACTTATGTACTTGATACATGAGTAATGCCTAATGTATCATTTATAATATATCAAGTTCTATAATGTATCTTCAATATTTTTTTAATTTAGATAGTAATAAATCAATTTTTTTTGTTGTATATCAAGATTACCAATAATAATCGTGATATATAAACTATAATGTACCATAACTGATAAGACTAATGTGTATCACACGTATCAGATACACATTAATGACCATGATACATTTATACAAATTACTGTTAAATACTCATTATTCATTAAGAAATTGAAAATAGAGAAGTCAAAGTCGAAGAAGGATGTATCTTTGACCTCTAAATCGATTGTGGAAAAAACGTCCAAAAAAAAGAGAAAAAAAATGGATCTGGATTATTACGCCTATCGTTACCAAATGTATATAACCTCAATATATCCAAATTTTTTTTTGTTTCGTAATTTAGCTTTCTGATACAATGACTATGTTTTATGCAATGTATCATGTTTATATTGATTATACTTATATATAATCTAATGTTGTTGATACTTCGACTATTGAGTTTTATGCAATGCATCATGTTTATAGTTATTATATTGATACATAATCTACCAAGGCTAACACTTGGAAGGAACACATTACATATATGTCAAACTAGCAATGTATCAATTTGTAATCAGTATGTATCACGACTTATATATCAATGTACAAATTCAAAAATGAGAAAACAGATGATATACATAGCAAATTCAGACAATTGCACCAATTGATACATCAAAGTCTTGTATCTCACCAACATTCTTATCTGTTGTATCAATATAGAGGGGAGACATAGCCAATCCAACCTCACGTTTCTTCACCTCAACGTATAACTTTACTCTCATATCATTCCTAATAATCAGTGAAGATAAATTACCTTCTATATTGTATCAGATCTCAATTTTTTTCCTCAATTCTTCAATATTCACCTCAATTACAATGGCTTAAATTAGATTCACGAATGACTAAAAATTTTGAAATTAACCACTGTCAGCAATTATGCAACAATTTCGAGAGATCAAAACATGTATTGAATGTTCAACATTTAGACATATACATGTAAGTCAATTTACTTTGTCTTGGCACCATCACTTTGTAGCTGATACTTTGATACTGTCAAGCTAAAGTGACTACATAATCTTTTCATTGTCACACAATTTGGTCTTTCTCCTGGTCTGAATTTTGATGGTGTCCCTTCTTCCTCCTTTTGCGTAAAGAAGGATGTGTTATTTGTAAGTTGCCCAGATGAATTATTTCTCTCCTTTTGCTCATAAATGGTATGCTTGCAGATTCCTGAGATTTTATACTATGCACAAAAAGTCGTGTTTGATAAAGTTTTGAATCTTAGTGAAAATTTATTCGACGAAACAGGAGAGCGATGAACAAGAGAATTAAAATTTTGAATTTTGAATTGGTGTGTTATGTTAGGATCTATGTTTTAGTGATTGACAAAGGGAGGAACTGAATAGCATAAATCATGGGATTGAATAAGATTTTTTCCATTTTCTTTCCTTTTTAAGCGCAATGTACGTACATATATTGTATCAAAATTAATGTATCTGGATAACCACTTATGTATCCAGATGACTGATATTTTAAGGGATTTTTGTAAAATAGAAAAGAGTAGGGATAAGATGTAATTTAGGTCTTACACTATGGGATTTATGTAAGTTATACTACAATCAATGGCTCTATAATTTTAATGAGTACAATCAATTTTTGTTTTCACTACATCAAAACAATACTTTTTCTTCTTGTCATCTTCTCTGCTTTATTTTAGGATAACATTTTAAGTCACCTTCTTTTTTATTTTTATAATACCTCATTTGTTAAAAATTCGTTTTAATTCCTCAGTTCGATTAAATAAAATTTGCACCAAGTAAAGAATATTAAAAGGGAAAATATTCCCTATGTACAATAAATGTTTTCATTCCCTAGATTGGTAAACAATAAAATTTATTGTTAATTTTAAGCAATGATGAATTAGCGATAAATTAGTAAAAAAATGGGATAAGGCATGAGTATTCCCTCTCCCAAATTATATCTGAGACTAGTTAACTAATCCGTGCTTCGCGCAGCAATTAAAATCTTATAAATTTTATGAAATAACCAATTAAAATCTTATAAATTTTATGAAATAATATTTTTCTTTGAATACTATATACACAAAATATTAATAAATAAATTTAATTAAATTTTTGATAATGATCACGTATTCAAATTCTCTTTACAATTGTGCAGTTCTAAAGTATTCAAATATTTTTAACAACATTTTTTAGATATTTAGTTGTATATACACATTCAACATTTTCTTTTATTTTGAGAAATATTATAAAATATTATTACTTTATTTGAGTTCAATCCTTAATATAATTATATGATGCGGATAATATTGTGTTTTGCTATTAAATATTTTTTTTAAAAACATCATAATTCATTGCATATAATTATGGTTAAAATACTTTACATTCTGTGCAAATTGACTTCGTTTGACACCAAAAAAGAACAAAAGAAGTCATAACACAATTATGATTATTGCATAATTTTTTACTAAAATAGGTGGTCACAAATGAGGTGGAAATAATGCTCGTTTGGATTGACTTTTATCGTTGGACTTATAAGTCAAAAGTAATAAGTTAAAATTTTTAATTATGGCTTTTGACTTATTTTTATCAGTTTAGTTTAAAATCAAGTTCTTCTAAGTACTTTTTAAATTTACCTAAACACTCCAAAATGCTTAAAAGCTATTCTAGCATAAAAGCACCTAAAATAAGTTAATTCAAATAGTTATTATTTTCGTCACTAATACTCATTTTTCAGTGATTTCATATAAACCAAAAAAATAAAACAACTAATTGGTTATTTTATCATAATTTTTTTAATTAAAGCAGAACGTAATACAAACGAATTATACTATATATTAGAGATATATATCATATGCATGCATTCAAAGAAAAGAATAGTTGAAAAAGAGGTTGAATTTAACAATATAATGTACCGTAAACTACAATAACATTCATTAGAAATTACAATTAGTATACTCCTCTAATGTCCATCTCCTTATTAAAGAGAAAAGTTACCTGAAAATAAATTAGAAAAATGAAAATAATAAATATGACTCCTCCAAATGCATTACCATTCTGATTTTCTTAACTTATTTTTATTATATATATATATATATATATATATATATATATATATATAAGAGAGAGAGAGAGAGAGAGAGAGAGAGAGAAGGGGGGGAGGGGGGAGGGAAGGGGGGTTGTTTGTAATCTTTTTATTTTATTTTAATTATTATTTATTAATAGAGATGTCTAATGCACCAGTTATCAACTATTGGGCTTCTTCCATTTAGGTAAAGGGTGGTTATGGTTTCCTTTATTTTATTTTTTAATAATAAGAAGATGGAAAAGGAATAGTAAGAAAGGTTCAATAATGGAGAAAAACATAAATAAATAATAATTAAAATAAATATATTACCTTGTTTTTTTTTGTTTTTTTTATTGTTATTATTATTACTATTATTATTATTATTGATATTATTATTATTGTTATTATTATTATTGTTATTTTTATTATTATTATTATTGTTATTATTATTCTTATTATTATTGATATTATTATTGTTATTATTATTATTATTATTGCTATTATTATTATTACTAGTATACGTATCCGCGCGTGGCGCGGCTATATATGAATTTATGATTAACTTAATTGCATGAAACATCAAATAGTTGAAATATTTTTACATATTTGTCTGTTATTATTTTTATGTTGTATTGATATATTAATATATTTTTCATATTAACAATTTATTAGTTAAAAATATTTCACATGAAATGTAAAATATCATAAGGTTAAATGACATGTTAGTATATTTTGCATATATTTTTTTCAAATCCAAAAGATTCAAAATATTCTTTACATTCTTAAACTTGTGTCAAACAATAATAGAAAAGTAATTTAAAATAGAGTCAATATAAAATAATGTCATAATAATAGAAACATGTACATGATATATACATTTTTTATTAATCATTGAAAATAATTAATTACAAATAGTGAATATGTTGCTTTTAAACTTTTGAAAAAGAAAATAATAATTTATTTTTTTTATCAATGATTAGATGTCGAGGAACTTATCAATTTTTATAGTATATTTTGCATATATTTTTTTTCAAATCCAAAAGATTCAATGTATTCTTTACATTCTTAAATTTGTGTCAAACGATAATAGAAAAGCAATTTAAAATAGAGTCAATATAAAATAATGTCATAATAATAGAAACATGTACATGATGTCATGATATATACATTTTTTTATTAATCATTGAAAATAATTAATTGCAAAAAGTGAATAAGTTACTTTTAAACTTTCAAAAAAGAAAATAATAATTTAATTTTTTTTTATCAATGATTAGATATCGAGGAACTTATAAATTTTTCTAGTATTCTATATTACAGTAATTACTGCATAAATTACTTTTATGACTATTATAAAATTTATCATAATTTTTAGTACTTATTATTTTAATACAACGTGTAATCGTTGTTTATTATTTTCTTCAAATTGTTATTTTTGTTTAATCATAAAAAATAATACTTACAACAATTTCTGTTTTATTAACTTAAATATATTTTAATACAACGTGTAATATTTACTTACTATTTTCTTCCCCGTGTTATTTTCTTTAATCATATATCAATAATACATACAACAATTTAATTTTATTAACATAAATACTTTTAGTAATAATTCTTCTAATGTTCTATTAATAATAATGATTGAAATTATTTATGATCACTATTAAAGTTTCTACATAATTGAGATAAAAATTAAGGTACGTACAAATAAAAATATTTTTGAACAAACAAAATAATTACATGCACTATTAGAGAGTACGTTCTAGTTATACGATTACATTACAATTATGATAAAGTCGGAATAGTGTAACTATCTTCAAAAATTATAAATATTAAATTCAAAATTTGAACTTTTAATTTGTCAGTCTCAATTATTTAAAAAATTACAAATAATTTTATACTTTTAAAATAACTAACTTATCATTTTAAAAATAATTTTATAATTCCTAATTAACTATTTAAAATTTTATATAAATTCTATATATTTTTAAAATGTCTGAATTCCACGTTATAAAAAAATAATCTTAATTTTGAGTTCACTTTGATCTTATATTCTGAAACACGTTACTATTTGTCTCGATCTCATAAACATGGTGCAAATTCTCTTATTAATTAAATGGTAATTTCTAATTAACTAAACGGCCTATTATTTATTTCAGTATTGACAAAATAATTTTAAATTATCTGATATCTTGTAATATAAGAAGTCTTTTTTGTATATTTAATTTTTAGAATAGTTGTATACTCTATAGGTTTGAAGGTTCTAATTTTCAAAGACAAACCATTTATTTTAAGTATAGTAACAATTAAAAATTATATTTTAACTAAAATTTAACTGAATAAATGAACAAAATTTTGTTCATACTTTAATATTTTATCACTCACAAGTATATTACTAAAAAGATATTAAAAAGTGGAATAATATGCATAAATCATGATATTCTATATTTATCGATACATTATATTAATATTTCCATAGTAATTAAGATATTCAATTGCACATATTTAGCATTTTTAAAATGTGAATATATTACCAATAATCCAACAATCAAAAACATGTTAGTGTAAATGAATGAATAAAAATTAACAGAAAATGCAAAAATAAGTATTAGAATAAATTCACTAAAATTAAATTTAAAAAATAACGTACAATCTAAAAAAATATTAATCACAGTAAAAGTATCAAAGATTACAAATACAAATGTAAATAAAACTCATTTGATTTAAAGAATTTAAGTACATAATATCACAAAAACAAATCAAATTGAATGAAATAAACTAAAAGTCACAATAAGACATTATACTTATCAATATCAGTTTGATAAATATTGTTCTTCTTTTTCTTGGACTTCCACTTTTTTATTTGCAAATATATTCAAATTTTCTTCGGCTAGCCATCAAATAATCGACCTATTCACCCCATAAAAATGAAGATAAGAAAAATGAAATTAACTTAACAGACAACGTTACACATTTGAAGAAGAATAGATTCATAGTTCAATCATTTGATTTAAAGAATTTATGTACAAAATATGACAAAAACAAATCAAATTGAGTGAAATAAACTAAAAAACAAACACAATAAAACATTATAGATCTAACAATATTATCATTTGCAGAGGATTTTCACTCTGATAAATATTGTTCTTCTTTTCTTGAACTTTTAAATATATTCTAATTTTATTCGGCTAGCCATCAAATAATTTACTTATTCACTAAATAAAAAAATGAAGATAAAAAGAATGGAAATAATTTAACAGACAACATTACACATTTAAAGAAGAATACATCCATAATTCAATAATAAACACATGTTAATATGAATGAAGGAATAAAAAATTAATAGAAAATAATAATAAAATAAAAAAGTATTTGATTAAAAAGTATTAGAATAACTTCACTTAAATTAAATAAAAAATAACACAATAAAAAGTATTAATCACAAGAAAATCATCAAAGATTACAAATGTAAATAAAAGAAGAAAATAAAAACTCATTCGACCTAAAGAATTTAAGTACAATATATGACAAACAAATCAAATTGAATGAAATGAACTAAAAATTCACAAAAGACATTATAGATCTAATAATATCATCATTTGCAGAAGATTTCCTCTTGCATAAATATTGTTCTTCTTTTTCTTGGACTTACACTTTGTTATATGCAAGTCTATTCAAACTTTTTTTTCCGGCTAGCCGTCAAATAATCTGCCTATTCGCTCCATAAAAAGATGAAGATAAGAAGAATGGAAATAATTCAACAAATAATACTCTACACATTTGAAGAAGAATAGATCAATTAATTTTGTTAATGACTTTATTTATGTATATACAGGGAATAGAGATAATGGGTAGAGTAGTTTTAGGTAACCTCTTTTAATTCAAATTCAAAAAGAAAATACTTTGCCATTTAAAATAAAATAAAATTACGTGAGTTGGTTACTTATTTTAAAAACTAAAGTATATCTTCATTTATCAGTTTTAATGTGCAGGTAGTTTTGCTATTTATGTATTTAAAATGATTGATGCACGTTTTTTATTTTATTTTTTCTTTTCTACTTTTTTAAGTTATAAAGAAAAAATATTATTTTTTTAAAAAAGAAATAATATTCTTTAAGAGATCTATCAAAATGGCAGTGGTTTTTTTTTTCTTTTTCAATTCACGTAAGTTTTACACTGCTATTAATTTAAATAAGTTTTGTAATGTTTAATAAGTTTTAAAATGTTAATTTAAGAAATACTTTAAATTTTTTTTCAATTGTTATTTATTATTTAAAAAAGTTTTCATAAAAACTGATTAGCAATTTAAATACATTGTTGTAAACATTATTATAATATTATATTTTTTTTACTTTTATTAGTACGAGAATTATTTATTATTATTGTTAATATTTAAAAAAATTCCTTTTAAAAATAGTTGGTTACTCTTTTTTTATTTCTTTTGGTTTAATTTAAGATACATATTTAAAAGATTTTTAATTTTTTTTTAAAATTTTAAATTGTTGAATTTTTGTGGTTCTGACATATGACACTTTTTACTTCTCCTATTATATATAGATAGATAATTATTATTACTTTTATTAGTATGATAATTATTTATTATTATTGTTACTATTTAAAAATTTACCTTTTAAAAATAGCTGGTTACTCTTTTTATTTATTTATTTTGGTTTAATTTAAGATACATATTTAAATTG
This sequence comes from Solanum commersonii, assembly GCA_029007595.1. Taxonomy (NCBI): domain Eukaryota; kingdom Viridiplantae; phylum Streptophyta; class Magnoliopsida; order Solanales; family Solanaceae; genus Solanum; species Solanum commersonii. The sequence continues at coordinate 1,988,567 of JAJTWQ010000108.1, read as the reverse complement.
TTGAATTTTTGTGGTGCTGGCATGTGACACTTTTTACTTATCCTATTATATATAGATAGATAATAAGACATATTATATGGATAGAATTTAAAAATAAAATTACAAAGAAAGGAAAAAAAAAACTACCCCTATTACAACTAATCCACCGTTTAATTTATTTATTTTTTACAATAAGTTTTTTCATTTTTTGTAATGGTAACCGTTTAAATTGTTTATTTTTTTTAATGGTAACCGTTTAAATTGTTATTTTGTTTTAAAATGGAATTTATTATTTAAATTAACTAAAGACAATTAAGTTATTGAATTTGAATTTATTATTTAAAATAACTAAAAATAATAAAATTCAAGAATAATTGTGGTGCTGACATGTGTCATTTTTTCCTCTATTATTGTTATTGCTATTATTGTCATTATTGCTATTGCTATTGCTATTCATATTCCTATTGCTATTGCTACTATTGCTATTTCTATTGCTATTGTTATTGTTATTGCTATTGCTTTTGCTTTTGCTATTGCTATTGCTATTATTGTTATTGCTATTGCTAGTGCTATTACTATTGCTATTGCTATTATTGTTATTTCTATTGCTATTATTGTTATTTCTATTGCTATTGCTATTGTTATTATTGTTATTTCTATTGCTATTATTGTTATTGCTATTATTATTGCTATTACTATTGCTATTACTATTGTTATTGCTATTGCTATTGCTATTGCTATTGCTATTACTATTGCTATTGCTATTGCTATTGCTATTATTGCTATTGCTATTGCTATTGTTATTGCTATTATTGTTATTGTTATTGCTATTGCTATTGCTATTGCTGTTGTTGGTGTTGGTGTTGGTGTTGTTGTTATTATTATTATTATTCTATTGCTATTATTGTTATTACTATTGTTATTGCTATTACTATTGCTATTGCTATTGTTATTGTTATTGTTATTGCTATTACTATTGCTATTGCTATTGCTATTGCTATTATTGTTATTTCTATTGCTATTACTATTGCTATTGTTATTGCTATTGCTATTGCTGTTGTTGTTGCTGTTAGTATTATTATTATTATTATTATTATTATTATTATTATTATTATTATTGTTATTGTTATTGTTATTGCTATTGCTGTTGCTGTTGCTGTTGCTGTTATTGTTATTATTATAATATTATTATTATTATTATTATTATTGTTGTTATTGTTATTGTTATTGCTATTGCTATTGCTATTGCTGTTGCTGTTATTATTATTATTATTGTTGTTGTTGTTGTTGGTGTTGGTGTTGTTGTTATTGTTGCTGTTATTATTATTATTATTATTATTATTATTATTATTATTGTTGTTGTTGTTGTTGTTGTTGCTGTTATTATTATTATTATTATTATTGTTGTTGTTGTTGTTGTTCTTGTTCTTGTTCTTGTTCTTGTTGTTCTTGTTGTTGTTGTTGTTGTTGTTGTTGTTCTTGTTCTTATTCTTCTTCTTCTTCTTCTTCTTCTTATTATTATTATTATTATTGGTGAAATAAGAATTTACAATTTGGTTTGAAGATCTCTGTTCAAAGGTACTATTCATTTCCTTGTATTTTCATTTCTTTATGTTCATAAGCCCAATGATGGGCTAAACTGTTGGTGTTGAACTATAACATACTAGATTACTATAAAAAATGGCGTTGTGTCTATTATGACAACAGATTAATCAGTAAAGACTAAGGTCAAACATAGTCTAACCAGGCCAGTTTATGAAAGGTCGCCGAAGAAATCCGTTGGATTACCCATGTGGAGGGCGGACCCGGGCGGACCCGGATAGTAGGGACTTTTATACACTGTTGCCAGGCCAGGACTATGTATTAAAGGTTCCTAATAGTCTTAACTGTACGATCCGGTGTTAAAAATGGTATCAGAGCCAGGACTTTTAGTAATTATAGTAGTTATAGTTCAACACAGTTTTCTTTTATGAATATCATAAATCGAAAGTCTACTGTTAAAAACAGTAGAAAGGAAGAATATGATATACCTCAATATCTAGATCTACTTAATAAGTGGACTATTCCAAAAATATCACCACGAATCATATATCAGATGGGTACTTTTGAGAAACTTGGTCTCAAGCAGGTGGTTAAGACCACAGAAGAGACTATCACCATTGATAGTGATAATCAGACTTTTAGATTATTATCTGATAATGATTTAGCACCTTATAAAGATATTTATAGATTCATGCATATTGGCTTAGTTCAGGTGGCTTTTAAGCCCTTTACTTTACGTGGTTTACCTGAAAGCTTTATAGCAGTTTTACGTGATGGTAGGAATCATAACTGGAAGAAATCCCTTATACGGACTATTCAAACTAGTCTTGCTTATGGACCAGTTTATTTTAATGCTTATCCTAATTTACAAATTTCTTTGCAAGATGAGAATTATTTAAGTTCTCTTATGTTAAATGTTAAACTTCATGGTTATGATTATATGCCTGACACTGAAGTTGTTTGCATATGTTATAGAATTTATTATAAATTGTTGCATACTTTGAATCCTATGTGCAAAGTCATTGATTTCAAAAATGAAACTATATTAATAGAAACTAATTTTGATAAATCTAAGGTAGTCACTAGAAGACCTATCAAGTGGGAAGAAATTGATTTTCCACAAGAATGGGTCATTGAGAATGCTACTCAACCTCAGAATAATATTAATACAGAGGTTTCTGAAATTGAACAGTTAAATGATGGGACTGTTAAAATCAGATTTCATGAATCTACTAACATGCTTACTGATAATCGCAGCATGTCTTCTAAAATCAGTAGATCTAACTCTTCTTATATATCTCCTGTTGATTATATTGTTCAGGTTCCTTCTCATGCATCTACGTCTCAAATAAGAGAAACCTACAGATGTGACAATATAAAAATTGATAGAGATAATATTGTTAAGCCTATTCGAAGAGCTAGTTCGGATTTAGATATAACTGAATCAGAAATGAATTTTCCAGAGGGAATAATAGGTTAATTTTGTTTTTCTATGACTGACAAAATTATCGATTTCAGCCCGAGATCTCCGGCAAGAGCTCGTATCGCTAAAGATTTTGAGCGGAAAAAATGGAAACTTTTTAGAAAATGATTTTTTAAAAACTTTACTAAAGAGGAACAATATTAATTTCAAGAAGAATTTTATAAAGATCTGATAGATTCAGGAATAAATCGTTTAATTCCATTTGTTCCCTGGTTTATGTGTAAACATGTTCATAACTATATTTCTATGCTTGAAAGAGATTTTACTTTGAGCAATGGAGAAATTACTAGATCTGTTTTTCCCCCACAACAGTCTTTTCAAATTCATAAAAATGATAAGATTGTTAATTTTAATGCTTTTTCTAAATTATTAGAAAATGACACTGCATTAGTAACTGTTCAGCATGTGAATGCCATAATTAAACAAAATAATTATGCAAATATTTATATGAGCATTTTGGGTGAACATATTATGTCTTTACATGAGAAAGTAGATAGACTTCTTACCCTCTTACCTACTAAGGTAAAAGGTAAATAAAAAGTTACTCATAGTAGCTTACAACCCCCTCCTGATATCGAGGACTTCAAAATTAAGGATTACTCAGATCTTGAGAGTTTTTTGGAAAAGAAATTCAAGGGTGGTGGAGTACAACCTATAAATACGGACAACTTTATTGAAGGAGAACCTAACAATAAGAAAGATTTTTATGATAGTCTTAATAAGATATCAGAAAAATACGCTAGAAAACCTGTCCAGAGGATGTTCTACTATCCTCGACCTACTCCTCAAGATGTTCTACTTGAAGAACATGAACATATTATAACTAATAGTTATAATGGAAAAGAAATCTATGAGTGGAACATAGATGGTTATACTGATAGACAGATTTTTACAACTGTCCATAGAATGTTGATGTATAGTACTATCTGTAAAATCAACAAAAATAGTGATAAAACTATTGCTGATATGATAACAACTGGTTTTACGGGTCAATTAAAGGGCTGGTGGGACAATTATCTCAACCAGGCTCAAAGGGATATAGTCCTTATGGCCGTAAAACAAGAAGGGGATCAAGTTACTCAGAACGCAGTTTATACATTGGTTCTGAATATTATTAAACATTTCTCAGGAAGATGGTCAGATAATAGTGAGACCATCAGAACCCTTCTCCAAAACCTGAGGCGCAAATCCTTAACCTCATTCAGGTACTACAAGGATGTCTTCCTGTGTAGAGTTATGGAATTACCAGAGTGTAATAGCACTCATTGGAAATCCAAATTTATTGACAGATTACCAACTCTCTTTGCTGAAAGGGTCAGAAAATCTCTTCGAGGAGATGATCATAGTATTAACTATGATAATTATACTTATGGCAAGCTAATAAGTGCTTGTGTACAGGAAGGTTTATCCTTATGTAATGAAATTAAGTTGAATCAACAAATTAAGCGACATCGCTTAACAGAAAGGAAACAATTAGGAGAATTCTGCGAACAATTCGCATTTGATATTCCTAAACAAAAATCTAAGGATATGGAAGATTCTCATAAAAAGAAGAAATCTTCAAAGAAGGATTATGAGAAATGGAAAAAGAAGAAAATAGAGAAGAAGCTTAGGAGAGCAGAAGAAGGTAGAGGAGATTCCTCTAAAAGGAAGAAAAAGTATCGGTAGAGTTTTAATAAATCTGATACTTGTCATAAATGTGGAAGGTATGGTCATTATGCCAAAGACTGCAGAGTCAAGGAAAAGATAAAGAATCTTGACATAGATGATAATCTGAAAGATTCTTTGCATAAGATTATGCTTAATTCTGACTCTGAATCAGGCTCAGCATATAGCAGTAGAGAATATTCTTCAACGAGTGAAGATCTTAAAGCTCTTCAGCAAGAAGAATATTTAACTTCGGAAGATGAATGCTCGCCATGTCAACAAGGGATGACTTGTGAAAAAAAAGATGAAGACGATCTTTATAAGATCTATGAGCAATTTAAAGAACTTAGCCTGAATGTCATTGATAATGACAAAGTTATAGAACTTTTACAAAATATCAAAGATCCTGAAATCAGAACTCAAATCATTGATAAAATCAGTGATTCCATGGAAAAGGAGCATATTACCGAAAAGGATTATATTCCTAAAGAAATTCCTACCAAAGAAGGTTCATATACCATGGCAGAGGTTAAAAACCTCTTACTAGAAAGAAGGAAAATGACAAGCTCCCCTACAACAATCAGTGATCTAAAGGAAGAGATTAATAATCTCAAAGAGGACATTACTCGCCTTAAAGAAAAGAATGTCATCATAGAGGTAAGGCTCGATGCTATATAAACTCTTCAGAACTTGAATGATAAAGCTTCTGAATCATCTTCTTCCATGGAAGAAGAAAATGATAGTCTTGATTTTATAAAAAATATTTATTTAAAAAATGATAAAACAGATTTTTTATATAGTCTTAAAGCTTTTACTTCCCAAAAGTTTTATACTAAAATTACTTTGTTAATAGATTATAATTATAAAAAACAATTTATTGCTCTTATTGATAGTACAACTGATTTAAACTGTATTCAAGAAGGTCTTATACCTTCAAGATACTTTCATAAAACTACCCATAGTCTAAGATCGGCTAATGGTAGTAAAATGAATATTGAATTCAAACTTCCTAAAGCTTTTATTTGTAAGGGGAAAAGTTGTGTCCCTCAAAGCTTTGTTTTAGTAAAAAATATCACTAATCAAATCATTTTGGGTGTTCCTTTTATAAATGATATTTTCCCACTTACCCATTGGTATAATAATAAAATTATTGGAACTTGGAATGACAAACCTTTTATACTAGAATTTGTCACCAAACCATTTACTAGAATGATAAATGATTTAACTGCAAAATTATTAGTTTCAAAAAATAATCAAGTTAGTTTTATAAAACAAGAGATTAACAATATTGAAGTTAATCATATTTTGCAAAATCCTAAATTACAGGAAAAAATTGCTATTTTAAGAAATCAATTCTCTATTGATATTTGTGGAGATCATCCTAATGCTTTCTGGAACAGGAAAAAGCATGTAGTTAGCCTCCCTTATGAGGAAAGCTTTGTTGAGGATAATATTCCTACTAAAGCCAGACCTTGCCAGATGAATGCGGATTATCTGGAACTTTGCAAGAAGGAAATTGACTCCTTGCTACAGAAAGGCCTTATAAGGCATTCTAAGTCTCCTTGGTCCTGTACAACATTTTATGTTAATAAACATGCAGAACAAGAAAGAGGAGCACCTAGATTAGTCATTAATTATAAGCCGCTTAATAAGGCACTTAAGTGGATCAGGTATCCCATTCCTAATAAAAAGGATTTACTTGATAGAGTTTATGAGGCTATTATATTTTCTAAATTTGATTTAAAATCAGGTTATTGGCAGATTCAGATATCAGAATCTGACAGGTTCAAAACCGCTTTTAATGTCCCCATGGGTCAATATGAATGGAACGTTATGCCTTTTGGCTTAAAAAATGCCCCATCCGAATTTCAAAAAATCATGAATGATATTTTCCTACCTTATACTAATTTCATCATTGTTTATATAGATGATATTTTAGTATTTTCTAAGAACTTAGAAACTCATTTAAAACATTTAGAGTTGTTTAAGAAAATTATAATGCAAAATGGATTGGTTATTTCCCAACTTAAGATGGCTTTATTCCAAGTTAATGTCAGATTCTTAGGTCACAACATTGAGAGAGGTAGTATCAGTCCTATTAGTAGAAGTATAGAATTTGCTTCTAAATTTCTTGATGTTATTACTGATAAAACTCAATTGCAGAGATTTCTTGGAAGTCTTAACTACGTAGCTCCTTTTATAAAGGATTTGGCCAAAGATACAGCTATTATTTATGATAGATTAAAGAAAAATCCTAAGGCTTGGTCAAATGACCACACTTAAACCATCAAAAGAATTAAGGAAAAGGTTAAGAACCTTCCTTGTCTCACTTTGGCAAATCCAAACTGGAAAAAATCAGTGGAAACTGATGCTTCAGATATGGGTTATGGAGGAGTCCTCACACAGTATTGCCCTGATACTAAACGACATTATATAGTTCAGTCCTATTCTGGTAAATGGAATCCAGCTCAGAAAAACTACGCAACTATAGCTAAAGAAATCTTAGCCATAGTAAAATGTGTTCTTAAATTCCAGGGTGACCTTTATAATCAAAAGTTTTTGATAAAAACTGATTGCCAAGCAGCCAAGTTTATGTTTAACAAAGATTGTAAGCATGATGTTTCTAAACAAATGTTTGCTAGATGGCAAGCTCTTTTAGCACCTTTCGACTTTGAAATACAATATAAGAAAGGAGAAGATAATAGTCTGCCTGATTTTCTTACTAGAGAATATTTAAATTAATATTTATTTATTTATTCTTTTCAGGATGAGACCAGCATGGCCCCCTCCTTTCAGGAGAGGAAGAGGAGGAAAAACCAATTCAGGAAGAGAAGGTCATATCCTCGCTCAACAAGGTAGCCGAACACTAACATCATTTAATGTTAGTCAGTCAATTGCTTCATCAAGCAGTAGCGGTATGAATATAGATCATCCCATGTACAAGAAATTTATGGATTTTATGAAATCCACAGAAAAACTGGATAATAATCCACCATCATACTCATCAATATTGATAGATGATGAGAACATAGAAGTATTTGACTTAAATGACAAAAAGGAAGTTATACTTCTTTTAGAAGAAAGTGACCTCAAATGGAGAAATGAGTCATGGCAAATAATGGCCAGATATTTGGACACAGTATCCTACACTGCTACTGTTTATAAATACAGAATGCACTATGAGATGATACTCTCTTCCACAGGGTGTGAATTTCAGCATTTCTACCCTGCTAATACAAAGAAAGTTTATAACTTCTCCAAGTTAATCATAAAAAGGATTATAGCTTCGGAAGAATGGGGTATGAGTACCTTGAAGGAATTGGATTATATCCATTCAGATCAGAAAGTGGCAGTTAAATATAATTATTGGGATTACATGGAAGGATTTAATAAAGTCCTATTATATGAAAATGTTAATAGGAAGCATTCCTGGTTTATCAAAAAATGTTCTAACATATTTGACAGATATGTCCCTAACTGGTTCTGCAAATGGTGGACTTTATACGGTCCTTCAATAAAAATCCTCCCAGAATCATACAAAAAACTATACTTGGAGTGGGTAGACATATCTCCTAAGATAATCAAAATGCAGGAAGAAAATATTTTCTTCGAAGGAATATCAATCATGTATTTCTTTATGGAATTCTCAATTCCATGGATTATGAAATGGTCAATCGAAGTTCATAATACTTTAGAAGGATTTTCCTGTTTACAGAGAACAGTTTATACTAAGTTCTGGAGCAAATTACTTCAGAAAAATCCTGAAGGTAAATTGCATGGACAGGAAATCATTAATTTGATAAATGTTACAATCAGTAAGTATTATAATACTGCTCACACAGAACCCCAAGCTATGGAGGATTCAAGTCCGTTCAAAAGGATTACAAGGAAGCTTCAGATGAAGAAAGGACTTATCTCTAAGTCAGAAGCTATTGCCATCTATATGGAAGAAGTCAAGAAAGATTTAATGAAAAACCTTGACTTTGAGATCAAAGACGATATTTCTATGATATCCGCCAGCCATACCAATGAAGAAGAAGATGCATGTATTGCTGGAGAAGGGCAAGATGTTGATGATGAGGAAGAAGACCTTGAGACTATTCTCAAGCGTTATTAACAACAGTTAGAGGAATCCTCTAGTGCGAGTACAGCTGGAAAGGGAAAAGAAAAGATATGATAATCTGAAAGATTTTCCAAATACGGCCAAAATAGCTTTTATAAAGATAGCCGAAAGCATTGTCGCCCATTAAATAAAGTAAGACCATGTGAAGACCTTAAGGGCTTGTCGGTCTTATCGCTTGATTATTGGCCAATATAAAAGTTGTGGGCCACTTTTATTATTCTTGTGTGGATTGTAATCTCTCTATAAGAGGAAGTGTGTATTAGTTAAGGGGAAGTTTCAGAACCCCTCTCTCTCTATATTTCTCTCCCTTTGTAATATTTTAAGTATTTGTATTGGTGAAATAAGAATTTACAATTTATTATTATTACTATTAAAATTATTATTATTATTATTATTTATTTTTATTTTATTTTATTATTATTTTATTAATATTTTATTATTATTATTTAGTAATTTTTTTTTTAATTATTATTATTATTGATGTTTCTAAGAAGGATATTCCTTCTGTATCCGAGATGGATTTTAATCCTAATGATACTTAATGATGAGTGAACATCAAATTGATTTTAGTCCAGGTTCATTGGCAAGAAAATATATTCAAAACGAATTTTTAAATGAAAAATAGAACCGGTTTAAAACTTGGTTTTTTGACACGTACAGTAGAGAAGATTTAAATAATATTTCTCAAGAATTCTATGAAACTTGTGCATTACATAATCATATTATGTTCTTTGTGCCTTGGTTTATAGCCACTTATTTACCTTTATTAATCAACGTTCTTGAACGATCTTACAAAAATGAATCAGGTAATATTATTCAATTCATTTATCCTCCTCAAGCTCCGTTTATTTTACCAAATAATACCGGTATTACTTTTACTGCTTTTGATAAATTTATTGATAATGAGGTGGTCGCTGTAAGTATTAATGAGATTAATCGACTTATTTCGCAAAATAATATTTTAGATTTGTATGTTAAAGTCATTGGTGAACATATTTATTTTCTAGATAAGAAGTTAGATAATCTAACTTATCTGATTATTCAAATTGATGACAAGTTAAAATTAGCGAAACAAGTCTCTGAACAGGCTTCTACGTCCAAACAGCCTGATGTCCCTATTCAAAGACCTCCTGAGATTCAGGGATTTTATTCTTAGACCTCTTCATGATCTTGAAAGCCTTTTAGATAAAAAGTTTTCAGAATTTGGTGCAAGTGTGAAACCAATAAGCCTCGCTGAAGATTTTGCAGATGAAATGGAAGTCACTTTCGATATCAAGACACAAGTGGAAATGGAAGTTAATAAACTTCATGGTTATCCAAAGAAGAATACTGGTAATACGTATGCTAGAAAACCTAGTATGCAAACTTACTATTATCCCAGACCAACTTCTCAAGATTTTTTAATAGAAGAAAGATATTGGAATCAAACTAACACCTCTTATAGTGGAAGCGAGATTTATGAATGGAATCTGGATGGCTTGACTGATAGACAGTTAACTATTTTAGTTCATAGGATGCTTATGTATGCTACCATCTGCAAGAGTGTTAATAACACTAACAAGACTATTTGCAAAATGATTATTGCAGGTTTTACGGGACCATTAAGAGGTTGGTGGGATAATTATATGACCCTTGATGGAAAGGAAACAGTCATAAACGCTAAGGCTACAGCCAAAGGAGTTGATAACCTAGGATTTGCTTTAGTTAAAAATAGAGAAGACGTTGTTTATACTTTAGTCTTGACCATCCTAGAACATTTTAGTGGTAGTTTACCAATCAATATGAAACCATTAGATTTTTACTAAATGGTCTTAGATATAAACATTTAAGTGAGTTTAGATGGTATAAAGACACTTATTTAGGTTGGGTAATGGAACTTCCCGAAAATGGCTTAGAATTTTGGAAAGCCAAATTTATTGATTGTTTACCTTCTTTATTTGCAGAAAGAGTGAAAAAGACTCTTAGAGATCCGCAAGGAATTATCCCCTATAGTAATTTTACCTATGAAAAGCTTATTGGGGCTTGTACGCAAGAAGGCATAAATTTGTGCAATGAGTTAAAACTCTCAAAACAGCTAAAGATGGATAAGCTTAGAGAAAAGTCTCAATTAGGAGATTTTTGTACTCAATTCGGTTTACCAGATGCTTCTAAAGGTACCAACCGAGAAACTTCTAAATCAGAATCTCATAGATCTCATCATAAGAAAAGAAGATCTAGGAGAAAGACTAGAGAAGAAAGAGATGAGCGTAGGGTTTATTGTAAATCTCATAGATTTACCAAGAATAGATCAAGGCGAGATCTTGATAAGATTAAGTGTTATAAATATGGAAAATTTGAGCATATAGCTCCAAATTGTAAGGTAGAAAAGCTTAAGACTCTAGAACTTGATAATGATATTCAAAAGAAGATTGATAGTTTTCTACATACTTCTGGTTCCTAATCAGATTATGATGATTCTGAAACAAGTTATGCAACAGAGGATGAGCAACCTGAGTCTTCTAAGGTTCATCAAGATGCGAATGATGCATGCAAATGTCATGGTGATGTTTGTCACTGCGAACATGATGAATTCTACAAGCTACAATCTCAGTTTGAAGACATGAATAAGTTCACTATCACTGCAAATAATGTGATAGAACTTCTAAAAGAAGTTACCGATAATACTCTTCGTGAAAAGATCATTCAATTGGCTGCTAGTAAAACTAGCTCTTCGACTAGTATTCCTAGTGATAAAAAGGTTAAAGATGAATTTAATTATTCTGCTCCTTACTCCTTGTTTGAAGTTCCTAATAGACTCTTTTCTAAACAAACCATGGTTATTCGTGATACCTCTTTTGATGATTTAAAAGGAGAAATTGAACATTTGAAGGAAGAAATTAAATTTCTTAAACAAAATCATATTATTTATTATCACCGTCTTACTCAGATTGAGTCTGCTAATAGCAAAGGAAAAAATAAGGTTGATGAATCTACTGCTGAAGAAAATATTCTTGCCAACACTTTGAATATTGATTCGAAACAAAATATGTTTTAAGAATGATACAAATTGTTACAGCTCATAAATGGTATGTTAAATGTACTATATTAATTGATAATATTTTTTCTATAACTAACATTGATATGATTGATAGTAGCGCTGATGTGAGTTGCATTCAAAAAGGTCTTGTACCTACTAAATATTTTAAAAAAACAACTCATATGCTTAAATCTGCATCTAGTCATGCTTTAGATATAAAGTATAAATTATCTAATACTCGTATTTGCCAAAATAAAGTTTGTATTCCTCACTTCTTTTTCTTAGTAAAAATCGCTTATACCCTCCTATTATTCTAGGAACTCCTTTTATAAATGCAATTTATCCTTTTACTAATATAAATGCTAAAGGATTTTCTTCTACTTATAAAAATCAAGATATTAGTTATATTTTTATCATCAAGCCTATTTCTAGAGATATTAATGCCCTAATTGAAATGAAATAAAAGCATGTTGATTATTTATAACTTGAGATATTTAGTATGAATATATTCGATACTTTAAAATCTGATTAAGTACATGAAAAGATTAAACTCATTTCTGAAAAATGGCCATTGATATTTGTGTTGATCATCCTAATGCCTTTTGGAATCGGAAAAAGCATATTGTAACTCTTTCATATGAAGATGATTTCTCTGAGGAAAATATCCCTACCAAATCACGTCCTTGTCAGATAAATACCGAATTGGTTGAATTATGCAAAAAAGAAATTGATAATTTATTACAAAAAGGTTTGATAAAGCCTTTCAAATCACCTTGGTTGTGTACAACTTTTTACGTTAATAACGCAGCAGAAAAAGAACGAAGTGTTCCCAGGTTAGTTATAAATTATAAACCTTTAAATAAATTTTAAAAATGGATTAGATATCCTATTCCAAATAAAAGAGATTTATTAACCAGATTATATGATGCTAATATCTTTTCAAAATTTGATTCAAATTCTGAATATTGGCAAATCCAAATATTTAGAGACCATTCATATAGAACGGCATTTAATGTTCTGTTTGGACAGTACGAATGGAATGTAATGCCTTTTGGGTTAAACCCTCAGAATTTCAAAAGATAATGAATGATATTTTCAATCCCTATTTGGATTTCATCATAGTTTATATTGATGATATTTTGGTATACTCAAGGACTCTTGAAATGCATATTAAGCATTTAGACATCTTTAAGAAAATAGTTATTCAAAATGGTTTGGTCATATCTAAACCTAAAATGAGTCTTTTTCAAACAAAAGTTAGATTTTTGGGTCATTTGATTTGTCAAGGAAAAATGACTACTATTTAGCGATCTATTGAATTCGCATCGAAATTCCCTGATATTATTACAGATAAGACGCAATTGCAGCGATTTTTGGGAAGTTTAAACTACATTTCCCCATTCTACAAGAATTTGTCTCGAGATGTAGCTCTGTTTTATGACAGACTAAAAAAAGATCATAAAAAGTCTTGGACTAATAGTCTCACAGATCTTGTAAAGACTATTAAAGAAAGAGTTAAATCATTAACTTGTTTAACCCTTGTTAATCCTGCATGGCCAAAGATTGTAGAGACAGATGCGTCTAATATTGGGTATGGGGGTTTTTAGAAACCCTCTCTTCCGTTTTGCATTCTCTCTCTTTCTTGAGCCGTAGTTTTTATCCCGAAAAAGAGTTTGATAAGTAGGGGGTCTGTTATCCGGTTAGAACTATCAGATACATGGGCTCAATAAAACATGTATTAGGTTCTTGACAGGCCCTGTGCTTGGGTAAAATAATTAAATCATGCAGTATGAGAAACTATATTAAAATTCTTGGGTATTTCGATTTTTATGTAGTTGTACTACCTCTAAGGATATTGACTTGCTTGATCTATGACTGGGCGGACTACCGCTATGACTGGGCGGACTACCACCAGGTTAGTGATCCTGTATTTTGGTATCAGAGCCTAGGAACTTTCACGATGTATATATGATTAAAGTGAAATATTTCGGCATAGATATATTTTCTCTTTTATGGACCAAGAAGATATTAGAAGTACTCGATTAGAAGAGGAAGATATATCTCAAAACCTTGATTTGTTAAACAAATTGACTATTCCGAAAGTGAATATAAAAACTATTTATGATTATGATTATTTTGATAAAATCTCAAATAAACAGTTGATTAAAACAAGTGAGCAACCTTTGGCATTAAACTCATCTTTAACCTTTTTATCATTATTATTATTATTATTATTATTATTATTATTATTTCTGAGCGATGCTCAGAAAAAATATGCGACGGTAGCTCATAAAATGTTAATTATCGTTAAGTGTGTTTTAAAATTTCAAGATGATTTATATAATAAAAGATTCTTGATAAAAACTGATGCTCAATCAGTTAAGTATATGTTTGATAAATATTTTAAACATGATGCGTATAAGTTAATTTTTGCTAGGTGGCAAACACAATAAGCCTCTTTTGATTTTGAAATTCATTATAAAAAGGGAAGTGATATTTCCCTCCCAGACTTCTTATCAAGAGAATATCTTTCTTCTGATGGGTTTTCTTGACTTCTTTCCTGATAAAAATTTGGTTACGATTTTGAAAGCAGTTCCTCTTAATAGAGATTTAAAGGAATTTATATTATGAAAAATTATAAACGAAATGGTGATAGATATCGTCAATAATTAGATGATTGAACAAGAGCTTTATAAAAGATTTTATTGTGATGAAGTTTATAACCTATTGAATGATTAAAACTAAATGTTATGTTTGCAGGATGGATCCTCTTTGGATAACCAAGGCTAGAAGAAAAGGCAGTAATACTCGCGGAAGGGGAAGATCATCCCCAAGTTCATCAAGATCATCATACGGATCTTCATCATCTAGTACTCCAATTATACAAAAGGGAGGAATGAGTTTATATAACTTAAACTCTAGAGCACAAGAAAAAGCTTCATCATCAATACATCTGGAGGATATTCCAGAAAGTGATCCATTATATGCTAAACTACAGGAGTTTGTAACTTAAAAGCAAGGTAATTCTTTTGCTTCAATCGCTAAAGAAAAAGTTGATGATATCAAAACATATGAAAAGGTCGAAAAAAGAGGAATGATATTTCTCTTAGAAAACTCTGACATACAGAGAAGAGAAGAACCTTGGAAGATATTCCAAGGGTATTTAGTTAGTGGGCTTTATTTCTCGGGTGAGTCATACAAAACTCGAAAATATTATGAGACTCTGTTGATAAGCACAAGTGTTGAATTTTAACACTTTTTAGGATATAATACAAGTGAGAATGTTTATAACTTTTCTAAAATGATTATAAAACACGTCATTCATATTGAAGATTGGGGTATTTCCTCAATGACTGAAAGACAATTCAGTCTAAACAAAGTCATGGTAAGATTTACCTATTAGGATTATATTCAGGCATTTAATAAAGTTCTCTGTTATAACAATGAGAGGAATAAACATACTTGGATTATAAAAGTATGTGCCAAGATATTTGCTAATCCTATACCAAATTGATTTTTAAACTGGTGGCCATACCACGGGCCAACAATAAAAATATTATCCGAACCATTTCTCAAGTTATACAAAGTACGGGTCAAGGTTTCCCCAGATCTCAACAAGTTATATCATCAAGAGCATATTTGTTATTTTCAATAAATTGAACAGATATTTTTTTTATAGAATTCTTTGTTCAATGGATTCATAAATGGGTTTCGGAAGTAGATTTCACTGAGAAACAAATCTCTTGCCTATACAGAACTTATTATAATAATTTTTGGAACAAGTTGATGAAGAAAGATCCTAAAAAAAGTCTATATACGGACAAGAACTGCTGGATCTAATAACGAAAATCATACACGATTATAAATTGATTCCTAATAAAGGAATTATGACTGATGACTCAACCTCCGTAAAACATATGACTAGAAAATTTTCTAATCATGATGAAGGAGAACAAAATGAAATGATTATGAATTATCTAGAAGAAGTAAAGAAGAAGATTCTTCTAAATATAAGTCATTACGCAAAATCAGATTCATCAATGCGTAGTGAAACAAGTGAAGATATGCACGAAGCCTAATCATATGAAGAAGAAAGTCCAGTGGATGCACTGAAGAAAGCCGAAGATTTTTTGGCAAAATTAACGGACTAGATGTAAAAAAGTGTAAAGCTTATGTGCGTCGATAGCGGGCCCGCGCTACTGTAGCAACATTGTTCACCAATAGTAGATACACTGTTACCAGGACCCAGATAGGGGCCCAGTATCCTGTACAAAGATGCTTTCTTTTTTCTATGAATAGGTTTGTTTTTCTTTAATTGAGAGCAGGTTTTAGAAACCCTCTCTCCTTCTTTCTACTTTCTCTCTCTCCACTTGTAAAATATTTTCAAGTATTGTAAGTTTGCCGGACTTTGGCCGGAGCAATAAAGAGTGGTGTTTGTTATAAGGTACTTTCTTTTATTTTTAGTTTTATCTTTTTATCTCTGAGTTAAACCGTGACTATGTCCGGCTAAGAAATTATATCTATGCTGAATAACTAACTTCTCTTTTATATAGACCATGAACGGATCTAAGCTTTATTTAAATATAGAAGAATTTTAGTATGGCTTCTCGACTTGGTTCTGAGATTGAGGTACAGTCGGATCTAGTACTACTTTTATTGGTTTTGTCTTTGTGACTTCGTCTGATCAGCCGTGGTTTTTAGCCCGAAAAAGTGTTTGATAAGTAGGGCGCCTGATACCCGGTTAGAACTATCAGACACATGGGCTCAATAAAAGTATGTATTAGCTTCTTAATAGACCCTTTGCTTGGGTAAAATAAATAAACCATGCAGTCTGAGAAACTATGTTAAAGTTCTTGTGTATTTCGATTCTTATGCAGTTGGACTACCTCTAAGGATATTGACTTGCTTGATCTATGACTGGGCGGACCACCGCTAGGTCAGTGATCCTGTAATTATTATTATTATTATTTAAACTTAAAAGGAAAAAAAACCTTTTAAATAAATAAATTAATAAAAATAAAAATACTTAAAATATTAATATTTTGTAATTGTAATTAGAAGAAGGACAAAAAATTAGAGAGGTATGAGTTATGAATAATTACTCCTTGTAAGTTGGCATGTGAAGAGTCTTTGTTGTAAATGTTTCTCCCTTAATATAATATTTATTTGTAATAAATTGAATAATTTACTTCTACAATAAAAAAAAAATTTAAATAAGAAAGAAAAGCCAAAAAAAGAAGAAAAAAATGCAAATGGAGATCATAGAGAGGTGCCACATCACCTTGACCCTCTCTCACCCCTTGCTCGAACTAGTTTATTTTGTATTTTTGTGCTCTTTTTATACTGACATGACACATTGCGTGACTGCACTATTATGAGGTGTATGGGAACATGATGGCATATTGTCAGCATCAAAGGACTACAAAATACAAATAAATTGTCACGATCCTAGCCTACGCTCTGTACGTGGCTGGAACTCGAGAACCACTGATGGCCCTCAAGTGAACCATTATCCTGGCTAACTACAAGCGGAAGACTAACTCAAGCATACATACGCATCATATTGAAAGAAACGTTTAAAAACAATTTATTGATTCTCAAAACTTCACTGAATATACTGAGTATGAAACATAAAACTGAAAGACTCTCCAAAACTGTCTATCTATGAAGCCTCTAATGTATACAAGGACTCACTCATAAGCAGACGAGTGGATGAAGTGATATCAACAGACTCTTGTTGAGGATCGTAATAACATGTATCTACATCATTAAAAGATGCAGGTTGAATGACATCAATACATTGAATGTACGAGTATGTAATATAGCTGAATAACAAATAACTGAAAGAAAGGACTGCAATAGATAACAATGTACTCAAGCTGAATGTAAAGAAATAAAGGAGTTAAATCATTTAAAGCTTTACAAAATACTTTCTCATCTCTGAACTCAACATAATAAGTGATATATAAAAATACACTCTAACTTTATGGGGAGATTCTCTAACCAACAACCATCACTATGACCTACGTGATGATACAACGTCTCGTCCACGCTGCCAAAACTGTCATATACCTTGTCGGGGTATAGAACACCTCAACTAAGTGGATCCACTAAGCTATGTTTAAAAGTAATAAGGAATCATCTAAAAAGTATGATCCTTTACCCATGTTGGCATACATGATTTTTGAAGATTTTGAGCTGTCTAAACTCATCCTCATATCGGAGCTCAATAATACTCCCAATAATATATATAACTCATACTCATTTGTTTAAAAACATAATTCTTCCTCTGGCTTGAGATAATTGCTCAAACTACTCTCTTAAAAGAGGTAACTGCTCTTAAAATATCTTTTGAACTCATAACTCATTTAGAAATCAAAGTTTCAGTTTTATCAATGTAAAAACTGATACATTTGGGAATACTTAGTTCCCTTATACTCTTGCTCAATTCATACTTAAAAACCCTTTCTCAAAAATATATCAAAAATCATTGTGATATATATGATCATTGATGCATAAACATTGATGGTATATCTTGATACCATACTGCTTAAACATTGATGGCATACTCGACTGTCATACTAATCATGTTTTTAATAGATCTTTCTCAAAACTCATCTTTACTTTCTCAAAAACTCAGTTCAAAACTCAAATGTTGGTTTTAAAATACTAATCATGTTTTTAATAGATCTTTCTCAAAACTCATCTTATCTTGATACCATACTGCTTAAACATTGATGGCATACTCGACTGTCATACTAATCATGTTTTTATCTTTCTCAAAACTCATCTTTACTTTCTCAAAAACTCAGTTCAAAACTCAAATGTTGGTTTTAAAAAGCTTCTCAAAATTTATAACTCAATTCATAGGGTTCATATGGAATTATGGACATGAACGACTCAACTTAGGGGTCTTATAAGTAATATGGAAACTCAATACTCAGAATTGAAGAACGCAAGAACTCAAGGACTCAAGAATTCGGAACTCAAAACTCAATGATACTAGTCATGTCAAGAATACTCAATTCATATGGTTCATGTTTAAATATAAACATGAACGAATCAACCCAAGAATATCAATACATAACATATAGTAATTCAATAATTAGGAATAAAATTTCAAAAAGAAATATGAACTCAAGAATTCAAGTCGCATCTCAAGAATACTCAAATCTAGGGACAAAATCCTAGATTACTCAATTACTGATTTGAAAGAAGATGTAGGGCGTGAGGACGAACTAGTCCAACACTATGATAGTCTTATATACCTGGAAAAATAAGAATCTTGAAGAATCTTGGAAAAGAACTTGATTAGAAGCCTTGAAACCCTAGCCTAAAGGTAAACAATTAATCAAGAAAACCTTTCTTGAGATTCTTGAATTAGTTTCTTGAAATTTTTATGACCAAGAATTATGATTTTCATTAGTGATTCATAATTGTATGGAGGAATTTTAGTTGTAAAGGATGGAATTATTAGAGAAAGACTTATCTTGAAGAAGAATCTTGAAAAAAGATTGAAAGAATTTTGAATGTAGTCTTCTACTTTGATTTTTTTTCCCTTAGAGTTTTGTCTTAGCGTTTGAGAGAGAAGAGAATGATGAATTAAGAGATGAAAAATTATTTTTTTGGGTCTTTAATTAGTCAAGAAATTCGTTTAGGGCTTTCTTAGAGGTAAAAAGACAAAAAGGACCCTTTTTAATGTTTTCCCGCTGGCTAATTCGTCACTTCATTGTATCAGGTTACTAAAATGGTCATAACTTCTTACTCAAAATTTGGATTGTTGCTAAATTGGCGGCGTTGGAAAGAAGATTCAAATACCTTTAATTTGATAGGTTATGGTCCCGTAACTCTTTATATTCTAAGAGATATGATTGTTTGGAGTTGACCCAAAGAGAATCTTACATCAAAACTTAATCGGTAAGGAAATGTTCAACTCAACTTTGTGTTGGGAGATTTTGAGTAACCTTAATTGATATCCAAAATTATTCCCACACTAAATAATTTACCTTTACATAAATGAGAAATTTAAGAATAACCCGATAAGACCTTATAAGCAAATAAAGAATAGTTCGGGTCTCAACTTAGAAATTTTCCTAGTGTTACATAAATGTGTGTGTGGGGGGGGGGGGGGGGGTAATAGAATCCTAGTTAAGTTTAGGTGTGTCGCTGAAATTTCAGCTAAACCACCTGGTGGGAGAATCAAAGACTGACTCCAAACCAACCTAACACCATTTATATAAGAGAAGTTCATCGTATAAAAGAACTGTGAATAGTTTAGCGAACTAAAGGATTGTGTCCCATAAACTCAATCCAATAGTCTAAAAATAGTTAACGCGGAAAAACGACCCCTTAGAACTGAAAGTCATCATACCAAAACTCTAAAACAGTAAAAAATGGGGATGTGACCCCGACTACTAATATAAATCTAAGGTTTAATGTCTATGTTCGAAAAGATGGGCAGAAAAAATAAATGCAGAAGACCCCTGGCAACCTGGAAGATGTAACTCACCCTTGCATTCAAAATCAAGTGTCTCTTAAATGAGGTCTTGGATCAGCCACTGGAAGATGTCATGTACTCAACAAGAAAAAGAATAGGTGCAATATCAATACGCAAACTACAGTGCACCGGTAGGATCACACGACCGGTCCAAGATATGACTGCAAATAGTTCACTACAATACAATAATTGTTTTAACAATTTAATTTTAACTTTCCACATGGCATGTTTAAGACATAAGATTAAATGACAAGATTATATTTTTAATTAATTTAAAATCACAAGATTCAAAAGTTTTATTTACTTTGTTAAACTTCATGTCAAATCAAAACGAGATAAATATATAAAAAAAATCCTGATATCGCCATTGCATGATATTATTATAGCCGTTCGAATATTAGGTGGACTTTCATAATATCATAAGACAAAAAGAAAAAAAAAACATGGGAGAGGGAGCTACAAAATGCATTCATATTCATATGATTAGAGAAACTCCCATCTAACATAACAATATTACATAAGGAATTTTATAGGTGTCGATAGTGTCTTCTAGATCGACATGCACTTTAAATACATTATTCATACATAAACTATGAATCAGCCATAATAATAACTTTAAAACATGCACTTATACTATGCACACACCCAGAGGTGGATTTATACATTCACAGTCTTGAGTTCACGAGTCCAATAATTTTTGCTCAGATCCTATATATGGATTAAGAAATACCCAAAATATTTAGAGTTATTTGGCTCATATGAACTTAATTATTATTAGTATCATATATTAATATAACTTAAAATTCCTATAGAAACTCATAAAATTCAAATTCTGAATTCACCTCTACACATACCTTAGTCATATTTTTCATAGATTTTGATGTGGTAACCATTTGGAAATTGTAAGCCTGGAGATCGTACTATATCTCCACCTTTGACTGTTTCCCACCTAAATTTTTTAACATCCAAATTTAATTTAATCATAGTTTTCTTAATTAGTGATGCTTAATTAGTAAATGGGAAAAGGCATAAATTATCCCCTAAACTTGTCACAAAAAGTCAATTATATGCGTATACTATTGTGATGATCTATTACACACCTGAATTACTTAAAAGTGAATTTATTTCAACCCTGACGCATATACAACCAGTCACATTATCATAAAGTATTTCTCACTCGCGCCACGTCATCACCATGTCACTACCACATCAATAATTACGTCAAATTTTAAAAAAAATCCATGTCACCCAATTTCTTCTTCTTCCCTATACATCACCAAACCCACCATTACATCACTACCATTGTTACTACTATCATCAAATTCACTTCTCCACCACCATAGATTTCACCACCCATAATCAAATTCACTACCGGAATCTTCCCACAACCATTCTCATCATAACAAATCGATAACAAACATAATAAATTTAACTAAATTCACCATCGAAACCGCATCAGTATCATTGAAATTCATCACAATCATAACCATAAATTCACCATCCACATCAAAATCACGAGTTTCATTGTCATTATCGAAATTAAAAGTCATACCACCACTAATTTTTCACCCATCACCAAACCCACCACAAAAAAAATCACAATATACAAATTTCATTCAAGCTCAAAGAGGAGAATTGTGAAAACTTGCAATATTTATTTGCAAAGATTTTAGTTAGACAATTGAAAAACTAATGCTCGATTTACTATTACTGATTTTAAAGAAAATCTAGAGAGAATTTTTCTGAGAGAGAAGAAAGATCTATGAACATACATTAAAAATTGAATTTTGTGCAAAAATCGAAAAAAAATTTACACACAAAAAAACAAGATCCGAAAAATTTCTTATTTCAAATGCTCACAATCAACAAAAAAACACAAATTTTTTTTTTGAATAATCCATTTTTTACTTGACGAATTTGATGTGGGAATAGTAAGGATTGACCAATTTTAGATGTCTCGCCGGAAATTTTTTCAAACAGTGAACCTAATTAATTGAACGACTTCGCGATCTTTACGATGAATTTCTATCCCGCAATGTTGTTTTCTATTTTTCTCTTGGAAATTTATCATGAAAAAATAAATTATTTTTCACATTAGCTATAGCAAAAAGAGTATTTGTGATAAGAAAGAAATGAAGGAAGAAGAAAGGTAGGGAACGTGAAGGAGAAGGGTGGGGGTGGGAAAAATTGCCTTCTATTTTACTCTAACACGCCTTTTTTATTTTTTATTTAATCTTATTTTCATGTCAGCTTTGAGGGTGGTATTAAATTCACTTTTGAGTAGTATAAGTGTGTAATAGGTCGCCTCAAAAGTTTAAGCGTGTAACTGACTTTTCGGTACAACTTCAAGGATTAATTTATGTCTCTTTCTTAGTAAATTAAGAAAATATGACTGAAGTTCAGACATTTCTGCTATTATGTATGAATTTTTGTTATACCTGAACTTCAAATAATTTGGATATAAAATATATTTGAAGTTTCATATGGCTGAACTTCAAACATTTTCGACAAAAGTGGTTGAACCTTTTAGCCCTTGTACTTGGGGGGAAAATACGTAGCTTTAAGCATAAATAACTGAATGAACACCCTATCTCTACATTTATATTTTGTCAATATTAACTTCAGACATCGTATATCTGAAGATTCAAACAAAAAAAAACATATGTAAACTTAAATAGTGAAACCAAAATCAAATATTTATGTAACACTTACTTGTACTTAGTCACAAAGCAATGGAGAAAGACAGCCATTTGCACCTTAGCAAAGTCTGCTCCAATACATAATCTCATGCCACCTCCAAATGCCATAAATTTCTAGTTGCTCCATTTAGCTCTATTCCCTGTTAGCAATTTCAACAAATCTGAGAAAAATCGAATTATAATATAATTTTTCGACAAAGGACTCACCTCCCATCTCCATGGATTGAATTGAAGTGGATCTTCATATTTGGCAGGATTTAAGTGCACAGCTTGAGAATACACCATAATTGCCCAACCAGCTGGAATGGTATATCCTGCATCACAAATAATTTTTGTTATGTGACATGTTATATAAAGACATAATCAAGAAAAATAACTTTATCAGATAATTATTATAAGAAAATAAAGAAATTAATTAAAACTTAGTAAAAAAAAAACTGGACAAAATGAGTTAAAAATGGGAATTTTCTGAATTATTTGAGAGTATGAAGCATAATTTATGAAATATTATGATGCGAAAATACCTTTGAAATTGATTTCTTTGAGTGTTTTCCTGAAAAGTGCAGGAGCAATATTTGCCAGTCTGACTGTTTCATTGATAAACTGCATTTTCAAGTATATATTCAAATAAAATATAAATAAAAAAGTATATACAGTAATTTAGATTAAATATACCTGAAATGTGAACTTCATTGATTTATATTCTTGCCATGTAAGTCCATAAGATGCATTTTCCCTTCTTCTAATTATTGCCTCATGTTCCTCCTGAAAGTATTTAGATTGTGGTGTTTCGAGTAATTACTCTCAACATAAATTTTTGTATAAGATATAATACAATATTTGGTCGGTCGCATAAGAAAAAAATAATGTTTCATAGGCAGATAAATATTTTCTTTGTCCCATTTTATGTGACATGATTCTGACTAAGAGCGTCAACTGATTTAAATTTTTGTTTGAATTCACACATAGAATCTTTAAAAAACACACACATATATATTGTTCAATTGATCAAGAAGATGACTTTCACTTACTTTTAATTCTTTCAAAGCTTCAGGATATTCATGAAGAAATTTAAGAGCCAAAGTTATAGCCCAAGAGGTTGTCTCAAAGCTAACAAAGAGCAACACAAACATCAAATCCAAAGCTATTCCCTCAGTGAGAATTGTGTCTTTACTTTGAAGTTCTTCTAATACATAATCAAAGAAGTCACTTTGTTCCTTTCTTGGTTGTGATTTCTTTTCCTCTAGCATTCTTTTGAGCATCTTCAATATCTTCTTTCTTCCCTAATGAACATCTTCAACAGTTAGTTCAATCATGACTTGTATAAATTCAATTTAACGTCGTTATAATAATATTGTTTGTTCCATATTTTTGGATGTAATAACGAAATATTTCTATAGAGAACAAGAGTATAACATAATATAAAGAAAACTTGATTATTATTATAGAGAAATGATATTCTACTGGTTGCTATAGAGACATTTGACTGTATAGAATTTAATTTAGGGAGAATAATATTTTTAATCCGTTAGCTATTAATAGATTCTGATTTTAATACTGGTGGCATATGCATTAATTAAAATGCATGGTTTTGGTCCCTTTATGTAGGAAATATGCTATAGCTAGAGAGAAGTATATTTATTACCTTCGAATATGGAGCAACATTACAAGTATAACATAACACATTGGTGACATAACACTGAAATGGTTAATGATTATACAAAAAAAATGTGAATATTCATAAGTGAAGGAATCAAAAGTGTACATTTCAAGCAATTCAAAGTTAAATGTGCTTAATTAGATATTATATGGACTAAAATTAGAAGGTGTCAATAATTGAAGGATCAAACATGCTATTAACCCTTTTAACTTATATAAGACTATTAATAGTGTAAAGAGTCATTTATATAATTGGTGGAGTTTAACATGTGATATATAGTAGATTAATTATTATTTTCGACTGGTTACCAACTAATTACTCTATTTGGTCTAGTTTGTGTGACATAATTTGGGGAGAAAGACTCTATCGCGGCAAGGTTTTACACATAGGGCCAGCTGCTTTCTTTATCTCGCTTGCCCTTAGTCCGTCTAGCGCCTTTCGGTTGGGGTCCTCCCTGGGGGTTAGGTTAGACTGCTTGGATTTTTTTCCGTCTATCGAAGGCAATCAACAAAGCTTAATAAAGAAATCTAGACTTTTAAAACTTGTATTTAATTTTAATTAAATATATCATAATATTTGTGAGTGGCTTTAAATTTTGTAGCAATTACATACCGATAATATTTGTGTGACTGTAAAAAGTTCTTATTAAAGGTAAAATGGAAACTATCAAAAAGTTATAAATATATCATTTTAAATAAAAAATGCATCTAGTAAGAAAATAGTATATATAACATAAACTTAAATATTTGGAGTAATATTGTTTATTATAGAGTTTGGTATACATTGAATTACCTTATGATGCGGCCCAAGCTTCATCAAGACCTTGCACACAAAATCGAGCTATATAGGGAGTTCAAGGGTTAATTATTCATTTTTATTTTTCAGGTTATTATTTATCCAGTTTTTATAAAGGATTACCAATAATTATTATGCTACTAGTAGTGCATAGAAATTAAATTATAAATACCTGTAAGCACTTATAATAGGCTGTTCCAGGAAAGTATATAGGGAAAGAAACTAATCCCTTTATAAAGGCTACAAAATTCTCACACACAATCTCTGTAGAATTCTCAAAATCATAGCTGATAAGTTTCTTTCCAGTTATATCAAATATCATCTGCAAAAAAAAATTAAAATATTATGCTTTGAATTCAATTTTTTTTTTTAAAAAAAAAAAACTCAAAAATCTAAACTCATAAATGATAAATCCTAAATTCACTTATGTATAGTTCTAATTAAATGGGGAATTTAGAGGGTTCATTTCATGGATAGTCACTCAACTTTAGTACTAGTTTTAAGGGTCTGTTAAAAGGTGTGTATGTTATCAAATTTCAGTTGAAATTTTCAAACTTTGATGATTATCTTGTTGTATCTAAATCATGAGATATCAAAGTTTGATATTTATATATGTTTTCTCTAATAGGAGATAGAGGAAAATAGAAATATGGTTTCAAGAGTTAATGGTCAAAATTACATATAGACTATCACTTTTCATTAATTTCGTATGTCAACTGTCCATTATTTCCTTTACCTATTTAAACTATTACACTCTTTATATTAAAACACGCATTGGTGCTAAATTAGTTAAATATTTAAAATCAATCAATAACAGGTGCGTGAAGGTCAACTCAACATTAAGGTGTGTTTTGATACAAAAAGGAGTAATGGTTTAGGTACCTAGGAAACGAAAATACGAAACTCACAAAAATACAATAGTTTAGATGTGTTGTATACCATTAACTCTACTTTTAATCAAAATTTTCCTTGGAAGAAGTCTTCCATTAATTTATTTAATGTAATGAAATACATAGAAGTTGAGTGACCATATGTGAAATTACCCTGGAATTTTGACTACTTGCCTTGGTTGTTGCTTCCTTCATCTCAACACTCTTTTGTTTTGACCATCTCTTCAAGTTATTATTTGTAGTTTTTTCAACCTCAGGTAGCATTTTTCTCAAACTTTCAGGGCCAAAAAGATTTAGCACCATGTTTTTTAAGTACTTGTACATAAAACCATGTAAATATCCAACATTTTGCCTTCCCATAATCTCTGCAAAAGTATGTGGATACCAACTTTGAAACAATTTTCCCTCTTGTTGGAAGATGAAGTAATTAAAATCAGGGTCTGTGGATACTATGATTGGATGTCCCACCAAACTAGTTTGAAATATCGGTCCATACCTGATTCAGAATTTAGATATTGTGAGTTTTAAGCCGAGAGATCAGTGGGCTGTGAATAGTGGTGTAAGTCAGAATTTTCATTAAGGAAATTCAAAATATGAAGAAGTAAGTACACAAAGAAGTCAAAGAAGATTCAACCTCTACTAAATATACATAAAAAATAATTTTAACAATGATTCAACCTCTACTATATATACATAAAAAATAATTTTAACAATGTATAGACAATTAATTTTTTGTCGTAAAAGGGGCATTTGAATATTGTGAAACGTATGTTTAGTTCTATTGTAAAGTTTAATCATTATAGATGATTGATTAGTATAAAAATTACTGACAATAATAGTAATAATTCTCTTCCTTTCAATTTGGTGGGTTTTGCGAGCTCGAAGCTTGTTCGCTTTTGTGCTCCTGTGGAGGAAGAAGGAGAATCGTATTTTTCTTTTTTTGAGGTTGAAGCTGACTCACCGGTGGTGGCGTGAGCCGTTAAAAAAAATAATGTCTCTTTTCTTTTTTGACAACTTTTTAATTTCAACTTTCTGTATGACATGTTTAAAACCATAAGATTAAATGACATTTTGGTATATTTAACATATCTTTAATTTAAGATCATAAGATTCAAAAGTTATTTTTACTTTTTTAAAACCACAAGATTAAATGACATTTTGCCAAAGATCAAAAGTTATTTTTTACTTTTTAAACGTTACGCTAACAAATTAAAACAGAGGGAGTAAAAACTTTAAATAAGTTAATTACCTTTGCATCCTATCCTTCACAAAAGGAGAAATATCCAATGATGTATTTGGTGCAAAGAATGGAATAGTCTCACCAAGTAATGGCCAACCCATTGAACCTAGTGGGAGTTTCCATTGCTTTTAGGGTTCCTCCAGTAATGTATAATAACTATAACAACTAAAGATCCAATAATATAGATACCAAGTGACAACATTTTATTGATAATATGTATTGTGTATGTAATAGATTAAAGAGAAGGAAATGTGGTGGTTTATAATTTTAGGAAATTATGGGATCACTATAAATAGGCAGTTGAATAATGTAGTCCATATCTTGTATTTGTACTAGAAAACTAAATATATATATATAAACTTTTGAACTCCAAACAAAATTGAATGACGGTTTAGTGGTAAGGAAGAGATTATAAAAATACTTTTCACACTAAAGTTGTGGGTTTGAACCCATCTCTTTATTTAAAAAGAAATTTTAAAACCCTCAAACTCTTAATTTCAGCTCCAACTAATTATTAATTACCTATGATTTGCTTTAAAATTGTTGAACTTTTATTAGTAGCTCCATAGTTGCAACCTCATCTTCAACATACTCTCTCCGTTCACTTTTATTTGTCACTTATTCTTAAAATAGATTTTCATATTTACTTGTTATTTTTGACATATCAAGAAAGACAATAAAAAAAAATTCTATATTTTACCTTCAACACTAAATACTTATTTTTTTCAAATCATTTTCTAAGATATCATTTAATAGGGAATAATTTGATAAATTACTGATATCATTAATTATTTTCTTAATAAATGTGTCAATCAAAATATGACAGTTAAAAATGAACGGAGAAAATACATCGGTCAAGACGCATAATTACAATCTTGACTTGCGTAAGCCTACTCGTCGATTTTATCATTTTATTTACAATAACTTGGTAAGATATATTCAATCAAACAAACTAAGCTAAATCCAAATATATCTAAAGATAGTAATAGATTAGAAAATTGATTTTATATATATAGCAAATATTCTTTAAATAAAACAAACCATTGTAGATGTTTATCTTTTCAATTATAATGATGTTCAAAACGTCGTCATCTTAGTCAATTATCTTGATGTCGAAAAAACAATATAGTCTTACTTACTTGAAATTCAAAGTAGGAGCTAGAAGTTTATTGCAAGCTTATACGTCTACAACTTTGTCAGGAATGAAACACCAAAACAAAACTCGGCGATGACACTACACCTAAAAATATATATGTTTCATCGATTAGGTCTAGATTCAGTGTGGTATTTATTGTTGGGTCTATTCATATCAAAATGTCCACATGAATTGGGATATGATTGAAATTTTTGTAAAGAAAAAAAAAACAATAATCCCTTCTTAAATGAGATATGTTTTTGATAAAGATTGAGATAAATTTACCATTAGACAACATGTTATCGCCATATATATTTTTTTCTTAAAAATAACCAACAATATAAAATACTAAATATATTTTAAATATATAAAAATGCAAAGAATATACTTCTTCTTTTTTTTTAAATAATTTTTCTGTTTTTCTCGCAAGTTGAAAATACAACTATTTTGTGGTTTTCAATTTTTTCAATTAAAATCTACTAAAAATGAAACGAAACATACAAAAATCAACTTTGGACTTAAAAGAAAATATTCAACGCTAACAAGTTATAAACACTTTAAGGAGGGTGAAAATATACATGTCTACAATGGCTACAAATTATTCAAGAATAAAACTAGAAGTTTAAAAGTTAAATATTTGTTAGTATAGAAATATATCATTTTTTATGAGACAAACAAAATTAGAAAAAGCAAAAAAATTATATATTTGATTATTTTTCTCTTTAAAAGGTATTCTTCTCAAGAACTAGATCTTAATTACATCATTTTCAAGAATATATATTTGCATAATCAAGTTATTTATAAGGTAATTATAAATAATTTTGTTTTGATTTGCATTCATTGCTAATGTATAACGAATGATACATCCAAACTTCCATTTGATTGTTAACTCAGCAACGTGTTTAATCATTCAATATTTATGTTGTCAATTGATAAGTATTTTTTACCTTGAACGTTACAATAGTGAGTTCAAATTAGCAAAAGAGTGAAAAGATAAGAGATCACGAAGAAAGATGAAAGAAAATTAATACTATATCATTTACGAGTAACAAATACAAATACCTTCCTTTTAATATGTTATATCACTTTGTTTATTGCTAAGACAAAAAAAAATATGTGGGCAAATGACTGAATTCTGATGCAACTCAATAATGATCAAAAAATGTTCTGAGTCATCTTCCACTGTTTGTACTCCATCGTACATGTTTCTACAAAACAAAAAAGGGCAAAAATAGAAAAAAGAAAATTCGTTTCAACAAGTTCATAGGTTTTATTACCCAATCAAACATTTTACTATGGTATACATGAGTTTATAAACAGACATTTGTTCGTTAACATGCCTGCTTATATGACAAGGGTATTTTTGACATTTGATTAGTTTTTGCTCTTTAAAGACTTTTGTATGTTGGTGTTTTATAATTTATACCCTTTCTCTTTTAGACAAATAAACCAACTAATATTTTGATAATTACACATATGACCGTCAAAGAGTTGTACTCTTAATTAATCTTGGTGAGCCCAATCGACTTTTATCATGTCGGCTCAGAACATTAATATGGAAAAACCATTGGTTATATATTTTTAAAAATTATGTAAAAAGTAGTACTAATATCAAAATAATTAGCAATTTAATATAGTTATCTATAGATTATATATTTAGAACTATATAAAATATATAAGACTTCATGCACACTATCCTCCCCTCACTTGACGTATAAAATCTCATCGATTATGTTATTGCAATTACTCAATTAATGGTCAATTATAATTATCATTTTTTCTTTCCACCAATCAAATATTTCTTGAATTAAACAACACCCACCGTCCCCCAGTTGACACCTGATAGCTTCACTTTGCCGGCAAAGGACACGTGGCAGACACCCACTTGCCCCCACCAAAAAACCAATTAAAAAAAACATAATTTTTAAATTCAAAAATTAATATTCAAATACCAAAATTAAAAAAAAAAAAATGTCCACCTCTATCATTTTTCACCGCCGCCTCCGGCAGCCATGTACGGTGGAACCGGCGACGATGAGACAAACCCAGGTTTGGTTAAACGATTTTACTCACTTGAATCGAGTCATAGGAAGCTTCAAGAACAGTTAAGTGTTTTATTGCAAGAAAAAAAGATTGATGATTCATTGAAAATGGATGATTCAGACGAGAAATTAATTGATTCGGGTGAAATGGGGTTTCGTGTTCCTGGGGTTTTTTCTACTGGAAGTCCGTACAGGAATGTGTTGAATTATATGGGTCATGCTGTTCATGTAAGTAGAGCTAGTACAGGGGAGATTATTTACTGGTAAGTGAAATTAAAACTTGTTTGAAGTTCAAATTTTGATAATGAAATTACTTTGCTTATATTGAGTGATGTTTGATTTGAGGTGGGGTTGTTGATATTTTGAGTTTTTGATCGAGTAAAATGAAGTTGACTTGAGCTAGATTTACTTTGAAAGGTTAGTTCTTTAGTATATTTTCAGCTCCCGTTTCATCATAGATTTTGAAGTTGAAACTTGATACATGAAAATTTGAGTTTTTGAAGTTGTGATTTCTTGGAATTTGAAGTTAGATTTTGGAATTTGGATGTGCATTTTACTATTTTGAGGTTTTGTGAGTGGAAGTCTTAAAAAATCGAACTTGAAAATATTTGAAGATTTAATTTTCAAAATTTGATCAAATTTCATGGTCAGATAGATATTTGAAGATAAATTTCTAATGGGTGATGTTTGATTTTAGTTGGTATTGTTGGTATTTTGAGCTTTTGCTTGGTAAATTGAAGTTGACTTGAGCTAGATTTACTTTGAAAATATTGTTGATTTTTGTATATTTTCAATGTAAGGAATAGATTTGGAGGATTTTTGGTATAACTGATCCCAACTAGTTCAAGATTGAGGGGTAAGTAAAATGCAGAAAGGAAGTTTAACACCAGATGTTTTTGTACTGGTTGGGATCTAGAACGGATCTTAGTCCAGTTCCCCTTTCTCTTCTAGATTTTGAGTTGTTGAAGTTGTACACATGTACATCCTAAATCTACATTAGTTCTTTTTTCTTTTAAACTCTTTTCAATCTTTTGTTACAATGGCTCACCATTCTAATTTTCTCTCTTCTCTTTTTTTATTACACATTAATTCACTCATGACAACAATGCTTGCTAAAAGTAGAACAGAGATAGTAAGAAGGTTCAGTCGTCTTATATGTTTTCTTCAGCCATTCTTTAGTCTTTATATAGGCGTTGATATCAAGTTAGATTGATATCTTCCGTATTTGTTGTCTTCTATGATCTTCCTTCTTATATGCTATCTAGTGACAGATCCTGAATTGAAGGATGATTTGTTCTTTCCTTTTGTGGTGCCAGTGTCTGGAGAGAGCATTTTCCTATTCTAATTGTTCGAAGACTCACATTCTGCGATGATTTTTATAGCTGCTGAGATTACCTTCATGAGTTAACATTGGGGCATGGATCAACTTTTTATACTCAACATACAATGAAACTAGTACTTTTTAATTTTATTTTTATAATATTGACTTGAGATGAGATCAAATGGCGTGATATGGACAGTGAGGAATCATGCAGCCAGTCCTTACTTTTTTGGAGATTAAGGCATAGTTGTTGCTGTTGTAAAGTTGCTTTAGCAACATTGATTATAGGTTGAAACCTTTTCATTTACTGACTCAGCTAAAGACTTGATCAAATTAAGCGTTAGCTTCTTGTTGTTGCACTTACATGAGGTCCAGGAAGATACAGGTGTGAGATCTAGAAAATACTTATTTGCCTTAAAAGATAAGCTTAAAATGATAGTAAGTATAATGTTGCAATGGAATGAGCTCTAGGATTGGATATATGGAAGACTCATTTCACCAATCCCAAACTGGTTTTTGCCTGAGGCATAGTTGCCTGATTTATTGACTCCAGTCAGAGATTACAAATAGGAATTAAATCAAACAGATCCCTGCTAACATTGTCTTTTAGTCCTTAAAGTTCAAATTATGCACTTTCGTTTAACTCAATTTTTCCATTGGTGGATTTTTACAAAGGGGTGTCAAAATATAAATGAGTGAACTCACGAAGAGTCAAAGGGAGTCAATATATATGTACAAAAATTTGTTTGCCTAACTTTACAGTGAAATTTTCCGATAAATATATGTGGTTCCGCCACTGACATTGTCACAGAGGAATTGTCCAATTTCTTAAAGGGGGACTCTAAAGGGGAGGAAGTATGCTGAGAGGGACGGATAGGCAGAGAGCGAAAAACACTTTGGTTTATGCACATATTTCTCCATAAGTTTGATGTTAAATTGCCTTGTCTATCTTGTTAGATATGTAGGTGTATAGATTGTCTTGCATCCGACATTACAGAAAATGCAATTACCTTCTCATTGACTCTATTTAAAATTAAGAGAGGAAAACATTTGTTTCCTGCTAGAAGAAAAAAGAACTCCTGCGATTTAAGGAATGTAGAAAACAGAAAAAGAAAGAAGGAAGACTCTAGGTGCCTAGGTGTTCTTGTCTGTTGTGAGTTGCATAATATACAAAGAAGTTTTTCTACTGCAGGAATCGATCTGCTGAAAGACTTTATGGTTATAAAGAGCATGAAGTACTTGGACAGATGACCACTGAGTTCCTTATATGTGAAGAATATCATCAACTGGTAAGGATTGCCAGGGAAAGATTGCGCTGTGGACAATCATGGTCCGGTCTGTTTCCATGTAAGAAGAGGTATGGTCAGATATTTATGGCAATGTTGACGAAGAGCCCATTGTACGAGAATGGCGAGCTTTTTGGTATTATCACTGTTTCAAATGACGCAGCTTCATTCATTAATACAAACTCAAACGACACAAGTTCCCATGAGGACAATGGTGAACCTGGTGCTCGGGAAATAAATTTCAAAAGGATTCAATGGAATCAACGACCACAAATTGCATCATCTGTTTCAAATCTGGTGATTATTATCGTGTTGTCATTGTGGTTCATAAACATTTTGGTCACATTCTGAACAATTATCCCTTGTTTTTTCCTGATTTTTCAGGCCTCGAAAGTTTTCTCACTGAAGCGTGGAGAAGATGCATCTGCAGAAGTGAGCGCTAAGGATGAGGCTGATTTAGACACCAAAGAAGGAAAACCACTGAAGCCACCCAGAGCACCAGTAAGTGTGAAGGTAGTTGGTTTGCTTGCTTCTCATTGACTAAAATGGCGTTTTATGAAGTAAGATTAACGTTTCAGGTGACAAGGCTGAGTTTCAGTTTTCTCGGTGGAAAGAATAGAGCTAACACAGAGAGCTGTGAGAAGGATGAATCTACATTTGACATCGCTCAGCCTTCCAAATTTGTAATTTCTTGCTACTTTACATGTCTGGAGTATGGTTCTATATGATGTCCCTCTCTTTCTTCTTCGCTTTATTAATTTCTTTGAAAAGATTGACTGGCAATTACCTTCAAGGTCTTGTTAGCTTATTTGTGCTAAATAACATATTTGATAAGATGAATTAGAGTAGTCATGGAAGGATCTAGATGAAATTCAAGAACCAATCATCAAACTTTTGTGACAAGTTGAGTATCCCTGTGCACTCTGCAGCTTACTAAGAGGAGTAATAACTGATCAAACAACAGAATAAAGTGGTGGTGGTAGTGGGGTGTGTGTGTTGGGGGGAGGGGAATGACAAAGGGGTTTCCCTCTATTTAAAAGTGATTTTCCTTCCAGAGATGGGATGAATCTAAGTAGCAAAAGGATAAGAGATTTTTGTGTCGGGGAGCGGAAAATAAACGCTGTTGGGGCCTCGGGGTTCACTTGAACTAAGTTAAACTGGGGAGAAATTAAAAGTTAAAACAGAAAATGTAGGTATCTTGTGCCAAAGAAATAGAAGAACCAAGCTCCCGATAAAAGTTTTTTTGATAATTATGTATTATATGACTAAAGCTGGATGTTATTTCTAATGACTTGTTTGCAATTGTAGGCGGCAAAGGTTATGTCAAAGCTGAATATTGCAGGATTTAGGCACATTAGTAAAGAAAAGGGTCAACAGAACGGGGATGACAATACTCCTGTTGGTGAGAATGTAGCTGAACCACATTCACCAACGGCATCCGATTCTACAGGAAAATATTGTCACTTAGTTGATGCGCATCATCACCTCCAGAAAAACCAGAAAGGAACTTGTTGTCATCCAGGAAGAACGTGTTCCCCTACAACTGGGCATGACGGTCCTGGAGGGTCCTCCTCAAGGAACTCCGATAAATTTCCCGAGACACTTGAAATTCCTGAACAGATTCCAGGATCATGTATGAGTGATGAACTCCAGCAATTGCCTAAGTCAGGTGGGAGCACAGATAGCCATGGAAGTTTACCATTCGAAGTTGAGAATGAGTCGAGTTTGATAGTAGATTGTGCAATTCTATGGGAAGACATTAGCCTAAAGGAGGAAATTGGACGAGGTAAACAGAGTAATCTCGCCATTGTTTACATACACTTTGCTCTTTTGAGCTAGTGAACCATTGGACAAATATTTTTACGAGTAGTTCCTTCGTTGATTGTTCATGCATGTATCCACTCATTGTATGTTTTAAGCATAACATCTGTGCTGGAAGGAAGAAACTGTTACCTGCATTTCGGTACAATGATTGCCTAGTTTACTCTTTGCATAAATTATCATCATATAATGTTGAGCCTTTTATAATTTATCAAGTACAGAAACATTTAAATTTTTGAAATGATCAGTGACCTCAATGTCTTTTCTTTAGGTTCATATGGTGTTGTGTATCGTGGAATCTGGAATGCATCGGTACTTCTCGCGTTTACAAGTTTTTGGTTATGTTCTAATGGTTACTGAAATAGTATTTCATTATGGAGGTATATTGATTATTAATTCTCTCAATGTTTTCTTTAGGATGTTGCTGTTAAGGTTTACTTTGGGAATCAATGCAGTGAGGAAACATTGCTCGACTACAAAAAGGAGGTACGTGATGATACCAGCTGCTAGTTGGACACTACCTTGATAGAACAAAAAATTCTAATTCACTCTCTACCGTGTTTTCAGGTTGAAATAATGAAAAGACTCAGACATCCTAATGTGTTGCTATTCATGGGGGCCGTATATTCTCAAGATAAATCGGCCATCGTCACAGAGTTCTTACCTAGGTATTGAACTGAGTCTCACTCCCCTGTGGAAGAATGCCATGGAGAAGTTTGCCGATAAACTGGAGTGGCAATTGGCAGATGATTGTCCACTCTGTCCAGTTGGACAACTAAAATTGACAACATTCTCATCATGTGTTTCAGGGGAAGTCTTTTCAAAACACTTCATGGAAATAATCATCTATTAGACTTCAGACGGCGTCTTACAATGGCCCTCGATGTGGTGTGGTTTCTGCTTGGACTAATCAATTTCCTTCTCTAATGTGTTTTCAGTGTGACATTTATCCTAGTAAAATCATGGTGTTTCTCACACTCGTTTAATTGACTCTAGGCAAGAGGTATGAATTATTTGCATCGCCGGAACCCACCTATTGTACATAGAGACCTTAAATCATCAAACCTGCTTGTCGATAAAAGTTGGACCGTCAAGGTACTGATTGCTGAACTAATGCTTCAAATTATTCTCAGTGAAGCCCTTCAATAGATAAGTACACTGACATAATTTATTCCAGGTTGGAGATTTTGGCCTATCAAGATTTAAAGATTCAACCTTTTTAACAACAAAATCTGGTCAAGGGACGGTAAACATCTTAACTTCCTTTTCCCCCCTTTCTTATTGTCACATCGGATATAGCTTATGCCAATACCGGTCTGTTTTTGTTTTCTTGATTATTGCAGCCACAGTGGATGGCTCCTGAAGTACTTCGAAATGAACCTTCAACAGAAAAGTAAGTTCCCAATGCCTTGCTTGCAAATTTCATGAGAAGATTGAATATTTTTGCATCTGTTAATTTGCCGAAATGACTAGGTGATTGGCTGATGCTCAATTGCTTGTTGAGCTTGAGTTCTTTCCCCTTCGTGCCTTTGTCCTAAAGGACATGTTCAATGTAGGTAGATACAAAAATAAAACTGTGGGAATCATATTATCCCTTCGAGTAATAGTATTTCTTGGTACCAAATGTTGCTTAGTATGCAAACGTTTTTTCCCTCCTTTTTTCTGTGTGATATATAAATATCATGATGACATGAGTTGGGTTTAACTGAAGCAGTAAGGATTCATATAGCCAATCCCAATTTGTTTGGCATTCAGACGTAGTCGTAGTTGTTGAATTGCAATGTCTTTCTGATGGATTTCTTCTATTATCGCGACAGATCCGATGTCTTCAGTTTTGGCGTGATCTTATGGGAATTAATGACTGAATCTATTCCATGGAACAACCTTAATTCTTTACAGGTAACTCTCTTCTTACCTCTCTGTTGTTTGGAGAAATGCAAGTGTTTATTGCAAGTTGTCTCACTAAAACAATTTTTGAACTGCTTTGTAATGTTTTTACTTGAACCGAGGGTCTATCAGAAACAACCTCTTTACCTAGAACCTCCCAAGGTAGGGGTAAGATTTGTGTACGCACTACCTTCAGTAGACCCCACTTTTGGGATTACAGATTACATTGGGTATGTTGTTTTTCTTACGTTGAAGCAATGAACTTTTCTGTTTAAAGGTTGTAGGAGTTGTCGGATTTATGGATCGTAGATTGGAAATTCCGGAACATCTTGATACTCGAGTATCTACAATCATCCTTGATTGTTGGCAAAGGTGCTCTTTTCTCTCTTGTTTATTTCATTCCATGTTCTCATCGATGTATGCAATATGAACTCGAACTAAACCTCGTTTTCTTCTCTTTATACAAACAGCAATCCAGCACTCCGTCCATCGTTCCAAGACATAATCCAAAGGACGACAAACATAATTCTCTCGTTTACAGGATCAACGACAGTTAGGAAGAACATAGCGACATAATATCAAACACGAATCGACAGGTTTGCTCCAGACAACAACTTAATAGGAGTTCACTAGTGTGAATTAGCAGTACATGAGGCATCACAACTTTGTTTCTTTTTCTTTGACAATTTTTTCCTTGTTTTAAAGTTAAGGGTAATGATTTCCATTACCCTGATAGTGAATGGATGTTAGAACGAATATGTTCGAATCCCTAGTTTTTTAGAATATATAGCGAGTAGGCAAGTTTCACTGGAAAATTACACTGTGTAGATAGATGAACTTTTTTGAAAAACATACTTATTGCTTTTCTTATGTATGTATAGAATTCTCTTGGCTTCTTTCAGTGTTTACTTTTTTATATTTAGATTCTCCTTACACTTCTGTTTGGAAGGTTGTTAAGTATTGTTTTATAATATATTGTATTGTATTACATTGTGTTGTATTATACTGTATTGTTTTAGTGAATACAACATTTAGATAGATTGTATCATTCTCCGTTGTTACATGTTATCAAACATCAACAATTTGAAAGATAAACCTACTAAAAAGGTAGGGTACAAAGTAGAATTACTATAAAGATAGGATATTGGATCAAATAAGATTATTATTAGTACATAATAAGTAAAGACAAAATGATAAGAAAAATAAGGTAATGATGCCATTGCATCCAACTATACACAAAATGAAAATTTTCATTGTTACCTAACAGTGGATTTTAGTGGTACGAAATAATAAAATTAAGTAACAAATCAAAATAGATATTATATAATTTAAATTAATAATACAATATAATTAAACTAACAATACAATACAATGAGTAATAACCATCAAAACAAGTTCTATGGTAATAACTTGACCATTTCTTGAGTCATACTAATTGGGAATCTTTCGGTAGGGAACATTTTACCTCCTTGGCGAACCAAACTCATGTTTGAGATAGTGATTTAGTAAATGATCGTCTTTTTATTTCTTTTGCGTTTTTGGACCTTTTAGATTAAAATTTAAAGATTTTTTTTTTTTACTAAACTAAAAATCTTATGAGAAAATATTAAAGTATAGTCTAAAATTTTGTATATGACTTCAAACGTTAGATGACAGTTTAAGTTTGTCCATAAACTTTGGTTAATATATGAGCAAACATCCAATATGAATTTAATGTTATTTGAAAGGTAATTTTCAATATTGATTAGTCTGATCAGTAAATTTCAGATACTAAATAATAAAATTGAATACTACTATAGACACCCCCCCCCCCCCCCACTTCTTCATCATAAATCAGGTCAGCAAAAACATTCTTGATTGTGAAATTCATGCAGAAGATTTGTTATTAGAAAAGGGAACACAAGAGACTATCAACTTTCTAAAGCCATTTTTGTTGACTGGCTATGACCCTTGTTATAAATATGAGTTTAGGTTATATATACTGTTCGAAATTTTTCTATCATTTGATCAATTTTACCCAAATTAGTTTTATATATTGTAATAGATAGTTGTTTCATTTTTGTGATTATAAATTTTAAAAGATTTCCCTTATAAATATATTTTAGAAGATTTTTTTGAAGAATAGTATTGACGATATATATAATTTAAACGTCATAAATATATGAATGGTCGGTGTTCATTAATTAGTATGGAAAATATGAAGATTTGGAACAAAGAAAGTCAACAAATATCTAATAAGACAATTAAGAAATATTGAACGAATCTTTTATATTTCTCTCTCTTTGAAATATCAATGTCATGTTCAATATTTGGACTACTATTTTTTCCGTTTTAAAATAAATGTGATTTTAATATAAAACAAATTATTATCTCCAAGGTCATCGACCGGTTAAGTCGATTTACGTGGTTCATTTTATATATTAGGTATATATGTTTTTAGTCAAGGTTTCACACCTGTTACTTTATTAACTCGAAATGAAATTATATCAAACACTAAGATAATGAAGTCAAAGATTGTACAATTTTATATGTTATTTTCCTAATTTTGGTATTAAAATAATTTTCACGTGCCAAGTAAATCTAGTCACCAATTTATTCACATTATTTATCTATTCGACAATAGGAATAACATATTATATTTTGGTCAGATTATATTCTTTTCTTTTTGTCCATTTTGATGTACACGTTTTTGATGTTTTTTTTTTTTTTTCTATTTGGAAACATTAATTTAGATTGATAGGCTTCTATTTAATCTTTTTCTAATTTAGAAATTAACCATCCCTACCAAACAAATGACTCCAAAACAAACAAAAAGATGTCTAGCTACCACGCACTCACGAAGGACTTCCAGTAATACAGACTATAGTGATGGGAAGTTGGGATGATGTTAAGTTCGTGAATTAATAAAAGGAATTGTTGTTGTTTTGCTTACAAGTAAATATTTCCATATGTTTTAATATGTTTGGTTAGCTTGTCATAACATTTAAGAAAAACTGAAAATGTATGCTTTAAACATATCATTATATTTGTATAATTATAAGATTTTGAAATCTACTGTCTTAAATATGTCATAACATTAAGGGTATATAAAGATTTTTATTTAAAATAAAATAAAAAGTTTAAAGTTAATTATTTTCAAACATAAAATAATTTGTAATTTTTTTTTTTTGCAACTGATTAGTTAATAAGAAAATAATGCAAATTATTGGAAGGGTGGAAATACCATATATATATTAGAAGAAAAAAATGACAAAAAAAAGAAGAAGTTTGGTTTGCATTTTAGATTCATTGTTGATATCTGGCTAATAATAAATATATAGAAATAACAAGTGACAAATAAATATATAACAACAAAAGTGTTTACATCAAAATATATATTCTTTTAAAAACCGTGACTCACTAATATATAGAATCTTCAATTATTTTATTTCAATATGTCCATATTACAGACAAAACTTGTAATCTGAACAGATTTATTACGCAGATTTTTATTTTTATTTTTTAAATAAAAGGAGGGACTTTTTTATACAAACTTTTGTCAAAGTAATATATTTTTATGAGCCTTTGATAATGAAGAAAATATAAAAAAACTATTGCCATTACTCAACAGATCTCGGGGTTTCAATATAAATTTCGAACATTAAATGGTAAACAAAAAAAAATAAGAATAAAGTGAGCTTAGGTTTGTAATGAAAAGTCTTATGTTTGAGTCTTAGATATAAAGTTGTCTTTATTAGAAAACACCTTAGCCTCTAATATAAAATTTTAATGCAAGAATTCAGATTTAATCAGAAAATACGAGAAAATCTTAATAGGGAAACAAAAGGACTTGATGATTGAGAGAATTTATTAGTTCA
Source organism: Solanum commersonii (assembly GCA_029007595.1). Lineage (NCBI taxonomy): Eukaryota > Viridiplantae > Streptophyta > Magnoliopsida > Solanales > Solanaceae > Solanum > Solanum commersonii. Next base: position 1,947,647 of record JAJTWQ010000108.1, on the reverse strand, counting down.
GTTAATCAACAATCTGAAATACTTTCATTTTATTAATGAGTATTCGATTCCCCACCTTATTGTAATTCATTCTCCTATTTTTTTTGTTTTTCATCCGGTGTCCGGTATCCACATAGGAGCATGAGTCCGGTATCCACATAGGAACCTGAGTCCAGATTCACGCTGCAAAGTCCCACATTGAGAAATAAAACGTTTCCTAACAAAGATAACTTTATACTCAGTCCTCTCCGATTTCTCCTTCTCCAAAATACCATTTTTTTAATATATAAATAAATAAAATAAAATAATAGAAAAAAGGGACTTGGTGATCCAAGTAAGAAGTGGTCAATAATATATTTATATTTTGATGTCCCAATGTCCTACAAGATAGCACATTACATTTGACTTGCTCACAAATCTTTTCCTTCCTTTTTCCTTCTTCTTAATTCCCTCACTTTTCTTTTCAACCACTTTCTCTCTTCTCTTGACAAAAACAAATACTCTTTTTTCTTATCTCACAATTTACTATAACAATAATATGGGCAAAGCATCCAAATGGTTCAAAGCACTTCTTGGCTTCAAGAAAAATGACTCTTCTTCTTCTTCCACTAATAAGAAGAAATGGAGTGATGTTAAATCCTACAAAGATAAAGATTTTCAACACCACCACCAACACCATGACAAATCACACTACGTGAATAGTCGTGCTGGAGTGGATCCCACAAAATGTGAGGTCCACTCCACGACTAGTTGTGTGATCCGTACAACATCGTCCGTGACGCCGTGGAGTGGTGAGGAGAAGGCTGCCGTTGTTATACAATCACATTTTCGAGCTTATTTGGTTAGTTATATTATACGTAGTCTCTTTCTGTTTTATTTTATGTGAAAGTATTTACTCACACGAAAAAAATAATTTGAGAATTTTGAATTGTGTTTAGTATGAGTTTTCCGGAAAAATAAGTTATTTTATGGCAAACAAACATTAAAAAATGTATTAGAAGGCCTGGTTTTTTCTTCTATAGTTCATCAAAATAGTTTCTAATTTTAGAGAATGTTAGATAGTGAGAGACAAACATGTGTTTTTTTATCTATAAAATTAACCAATTTCACTTAGTATGAAAATTTAAGAAATATATATTTTTAAAGAATTATGATCCTAAATATGTTGCAAAATTTATGTGCGCATGGTTAATTATAATTTTTTTCTAAACTTGTAAACTTAAATATATTACGTATAATATTTGTGTAGAGCTATAAAAGTTTCTCACTAAGGTAATATACAAATGTTTTATTCTTTTTGTAATGAACTAACAAAAAGATAATATCAAATAAATTAAAACAAAACTGTAATGTTTTTACGATTAGAAGATTTAACAAAATTAAATATAATGAAAACCAAGGAGGGAGAGACAATCAGAATTACAAGGGATGGGGTTTTTTTTTTTTTTTTTGGGGGTGGGGGGGGGGGGGGAGTGGACGAAAAAAGAAACGATTCCCAATATATACTCTAGTTGAGAAATTGAACCACCCTGGCCTTTTTCTTCAATACAAAGTTACGTTAAATAAAGAATGAGATATACTCTATATATACTAGGATCATATAATATCTGTGAAATTAGGATTCAAATTTAGAAAAAAGGAAAAAAAAAAACTAAAACAAACAAATTAGCTAGATGGTTTTCTTCTCCTCTGCCTAAGTTTTGATTAGTTGAGTTACTTGTGATGTTTAGTGGGAGCATGTCCGATAAAATAGTTGAGTTGCGCACAAATTGATTGCCAATCAATGCAAATTTATATGTACTTTTTTAAACTTTTTTTTTTTTTTGGAATGCATGGGTTGTTGAGGTCGGCAGGGGGTTGGGTGGGTGGTTAGCACATGCATGGTCAAATGTATACAGAAAAAAGGAAAGTAGACTATTTTGGACCGGGTGTGGACCAGATTGTCTAAAACTAGAAAAAATTGTGGTCCTAAGTGTACTTTAAAATTCTATGAAGTTTGTCTATACATTCACACTATGAGTAAGTTCAACATCACAATTTATTTATTTTTTAAAATTCACAAACTCTAGTTCTTGTATTCGTCTCTGCATCATTTGGTTGCAAAAAATCGAATGACACTTGATCATACACTCGTCCTAATTTTCCATTTTGTGTTTTAATTTGAAGTCAAGGAGAGCTTTACGCGCATTAAAGGGACTTGTGAAGCTTCAAGCCCTAGTAAGAGGACACATTGTAAGGAAACAAACCGCGGATATGCTAAGGCGTATGCAAGCGTTGATAAGAGCTCAATCAAGAGCTCGCTTAGGACGATCTACGGTTTTTGAATCACCTCCCTTTAGCGCGAAGTCTACTCAATTTCTTCATCATGTAAGTAACACATCATCTTCCTCATTTCATTTTACATTTTATATATGATGATGTTTGACTGATCATGTCAGTTCATTTTGAATCTTGATATATAGGGTCCTACAACTCCTGATAAATTCGAGCAAATTATTCGTGCAAGGAGCATGAAAAATGATCAAATGTTTATGCTCAAGGTATGAATGACCCTAAAGTATAGTAGAGGATAAAATTAAGATATTTCATAGAGCAGAAAGGTAAATTTGTACATTTTCCCCTTTATATCTAACATAAAAATGGTATTAATGCAGAGGAATTCTTCAAACCATATAGGCAATGTCAATGCCAAACAGAGGAATTTATTTCATTCTTCAGAATTTAGCTTAAATTCAGAGCAATTCTGTTTTAGCTATGATGAAACATGTTACTCCTCTATTGATAATAGCCCACAACTTCACTCAACAGCATCATCGAGATGTACTCGTTCGAGGACAGGACAATTTACGCCAACAAAGAGTAGTACACGAAGCTACACGAGTGATGAATACTTGAATAATCATCCAAATTACATGTCTTACACCGAGGCAGCTAAGGCAAAAACGCGATCTATGAGTGCACCAAGACTAAGGTCTCAGTATGATAAGAGGTACCCAAGAAGTAACATGCAAAAGGGTTCTAATTGTTATGCCAATTTCACTAGCAAAGGTGTTTGTTCGGGTTCTGATAGACTAGATAAGATTGGAGTGCATGTTAGTGGCGATCTAGATGAATTTGGACGCGGTTTTTGTCACATTTATTGAGATGATTCAAGTTCTAAATTATGTCCTGAACGCTTGAACCTGCATTTTTCGTTTGTATTAGAAATATAATTACTAAACGTATGTGAATCATTTTGTATTTGGTTCCAATTTAACTTTAAAAGATGTATTCTCTTAGTTAACTACATCATGTTCTATTTACTTTTATTGGCATGATTAAGACTCTCCTTAAGAAGATTAGACTAGGGTGTGTGAAGCTACATGATATGAACGGAGTTTAATTGAATAAAAATTATCTAGTGCATTTAGGTACAAAACTTTTCCTATGCACATTTATAAAAATATAAGTAGGAGAAATTAATTGAAACACAATGTAAAATAAAAAGAGTTTAAATGGGTCAATGGGGGGATAAAAGCAAGAAAAAAAAAGGGCCCAAATCAAACAAAATCCAAAGAAGAATTTTGATCAAGGAGATGTGTTACATCACCTCTCTCGATATACAAGGTTAGTTAAATACACTAATACAAGGGAAACTCTTTGTATATGAGTGAAGATACTTGAAAATTACTTTAGATTATAAGTTTGAATCTCAATTACGACATTAACTTCATTTGTTTTTGAATTTTCTTGTTAGAATTATTGCCTCGGTCTAGTTAAAGCATTAGAAGACTTGTAGAATTATTGCCTCGGTCTAGTTAAAGCATTAGAAGACTTGTAGTATGGCTGTCAACTCATTTATGGCTTTTTGATCCCTTTTCACAATTAGTACTTTTGTATGGTTTGAAATTTTGAATTTCTAGTACAACTTACATCTCAATAGTCAATGCATGTGTGTGCCATGTGTGTGCCTAGAGGGGAAAGAAACTAAGGCATTTAGTCTTTATTTACGAGTTTAAGTCTTATGCATTAATAATATGTAATTTATAAAGTGATTACAAGTAGGGGTGTACAAAACTGATCTCAAAATCGAACCAAATCGCAAACCGAGTCAAATCGAGAAAAAAAACCCGACTATATTTGGTTGGTTTGGTTTTAACTAAAAAAAACCAACCCGAGACCAAACCAACCCGACATTACATATATAATTTTAAAATTTTATTTTATACATAAAAATATTTACTTTGATATAATTTTTAAATATTTCTTATGCTTTTTCATAGTTTTTATCTTTTAATATATTATTATTTCAAGTTTGAAACTTATAATTCTAAATGGTTCAATAAAGATTATAGTCCACAGATATTGGTAATTATGATAAAGCTTAAATCAAAATTAAATTAATACTAAAGCAAAAAAAAATAATCAATTCAACACTAAGAATGACAATAATATTGAATATTTGTTCTATGGTTTTACATTAGTTTATTCAAATACATAATCTAATTTTAATTTCCTTTAATATTTAGTCATGTAACTAATACTTATTAAACTTATTTTAGCATGATTTAGTACTTTTAAATTATGATCATTTTCATTATGACTTGTTAATTTGCAATATTTGTTTTACGCGATTCATTATTATTATTTTTTGTTAGATATTTTAGTATCATTACTCATATAATATTTTGTGTTATTTTCTTAAGAAACACCTTAGATGGTTGTATTTTGGTGGGACTAAAGAAATATTTGAAGTATAAGTAAATTATATGTTTGTATGAATACTTTTTCGGGAAAAACCCGAAAAAACCCGAAAATCCAAAAAACCCGAAAAAAACTGAAGTTGAAAAATCCGAGTTTTATTGGTTTGGTTTGGTTAATAGATTTAAAAATCCGACACAAATGGTTTGGTTTGATATTTGAAAAATCCGAACCAACCCGGCCATGTACACCCCTAATTACAAGTAAGTTTTTATGACAAATATTAAGTAATAACATGATAAATACAAAAAGGAACATGTTATAATCAGCTAAACTACGCTACAAAAATATTTATATATTAATGTATGTATATAACTAAAATCTTTCTTTATACATACATAAGTCTAGCTAGTTGCATGGAAAAGATAACATTCCACATAATAAATACTAAAGTTTTTCTTCCCAATTGTAGACCCCAATGTCCATTAATTTGACTTATAATAACAATCCAAATTAATGGAAAAGATCTACTAGTGGCTGATCAATAGACAAACGTATAAATGTAGTAGTTCTGGCTGTTGGAATTTACATTAATAACATAGCTTAATATAATTTCATAAGTGAAATCTGAGAAAAAAAATGTATATAAAGATCTTATTCCTATCTAATTGAGAAGTAGAAAAGTAGAAACAAAATTGTTTTTACTACTCCCTCTATCCCTAATTACTTGTTCACTTTTCCTTTTTTAGCTGTCTCTAATTACTTGTCCATTTTGACAAATCAAGAAATGACAAAAAAAATTTACGTATTATACCCTCAATTAATTACTTTAGAAAAGGTAGAACTTCTTGAAAATATTAAGTTTTTAATTCATCCACTTTATAATTAATAGGAGTAAAATAATAAATTCACTATGTCAATCATTGTTTTCTTAACAAGTATGTTTTACAATGTTTTCTTTATTATTTGCGATGCATGTGTTCATTACTTATGTTTTTCTCTTTTAAAATCTACTTTGATATGTGTTATTTGAGTTGAGGGTCTTTTGAAAACAAACTATCTACCTCCACAAGGTAGAAGTAAGATATGTGTATACTCTACTCTCTCCAGACCTATAGACGGAGCCCAATGGCATAGCTCCAGCCACCCAAGGGTGTCCAATTGGACACCCTTCATCAGAAAATTACTTACGTTGTATATACATGTCAAATTCTACATTTAAAGTATATATATATATATATATATTTAAAGTTAGACACCCTTGACAAAAGATATGCCTTTGGCACAGTGATAATGAGTGTTCGTTTGAATAAAGAAGTTTCGGTTTCAAACCCCAAATAGCACAATTTTTTTTTATATATTTTGATAGCCACACACCATTATTTTTAGACACCCTTGATCAAATTTCTGGACGAAAGGAGTAAGAAGTCAAATTATATCAAACAAAAAAGTAGTTTGAGTATTAATGTTAATATTGTGATCATGCAAAAAGTAACAAGCAGGTTTCGTGGTGTAGTTGGTTATCACGTCAGTCTAACACACTGAAGGTCTCCGGTTCGAGCCCGGGCGAAGCCATTTCCTCTTTAAATCTTTTTGGCAGATATCCGGGCCGATGAAATGTTACTGCTTTATTGATATCGGGTTATTGGTTTGATAGTTTGTCCAATTTTCTTAAAGATTTAACCGATGACCCATATAAACTTAATGAAAATTATATTTTTAACCCTAGAGGCAAATCTCAACCTTGAATGTTATACTACTATATTGTAGGTTGATTCTGTTGAATGTTGTTTATCAATTGGTTTGATTCAATTTTAAAGTTTTTCGTTATTAAGTTTTCTTTTTCTTTTTTTTAGTAGAAGACTCTGGAGAAGGTGGTTCTAAAATATGAATATCTTTTTAGGTCCAACATAGAAAGGCCAATGATAAAATCGGGGATCATTTGCACTTTTGCCCCTATTTTATGTTGGTCTTTAATTTATGTCGTCCCTTATATTAAATAATTTTGTCACATAGTACGAACTTATATTTTTATATCATAATATTCCACAAATAATGCTCATATATGACTTTAATTTCTAAAGAACTTATGTCTCCTTAACCACAAATTCAATTGTTGAATGACAAAAATTAAAAATCAGTCTATTTAAAGGGCGAAAAAAATGCAATTTTATGATAAAATCTAGTTATTTAATTCTTTGTTTTAGACTTCACAATTTATTAAGATTTTCCATTTTTTAAAATAAAATTCATTTTTTTTTGTCTCAACTGAAATAACTACCTTAATTTTTGTGTTATGACCTTAATGTTAGGGAAATTTTTGCTTATCCATTCATTTTAAGAAATTGGTTCCTAGCCACTAAAAAAGAAGAATAAATCAACTAATTTTCATTAGTACATAATTAATTCTATGGACTTTTTTTTTCCATTATAACTTTGGGGATTAGAGATTCATTCATATGTAAATTATATTAATGATCTCGAATCTCAATTCCCAAAATTGAAATTTCAAAATAAACTAATAAAAAAAAATTTAAACAAAATGTCAAGTTTTGGAACCCAAACAAAATGCAAAGCATGTGACAAAACTGTGTATGCTGCAGAAGTGATTTCTGCTGGTGGTGTTAATTATCATAATACTTGTTTCAGATGTAGCCATTGCAATGGAAGACTTGCTGTAAGTTTTTTTCAAAAAATTATTTCATTAATTTTTTGAACAAATTTGATTGATTGATTCGACTGATATGATGAATGAAATGATAGTTTGTGTTTTAGTTAGTTAGGACATTAAGGTCTTGCTTTTAAACGAATCGGATCGATCGATCGATTAGATTGATATGAGAGATGGAATGGTAATTTTTATGTTATAGTTAGTTAGGACATTATCTCCTGTTATTTTATGAATTTTTTGAAGACTATCGATTAATTCGACTAATATGATAGTTTTTTGTTATAGTTAGTTAGGAAATTATCTCTTTTATTTTACATTTTTTTGAAGACTTGTTTTATGAACGAATTGGATTGATCGACTCGATTGATATGATAGATGAAATGATAGTTTGTGTTATAGTTAGTACATTATCTTCCTTATTTCATGATTATTATTTTTTGTAGACTCATTTTTGAACGAATTGGATCAATTTGGCTGATATGATGAATGAAATGATACCTTGTATTATATTTAGTTAAGACATTATCTCCTTTATTTTATGATTGTTTTTGAAGATTCGTTTTTTAACAAATCAAATTGATCGACTCGAATAGAAATTATCTAAATAAAATGTATCGCTATGATGGTAATCAATAACACCCCTTTATGATGTGACCCTTCCCTTCAACCTGATGTGATTGAAAAATACTTTGTGCATCATATTGTTATTATCGTATATTTTTGTTTGATTTTTTCGTTCGAATTTATATAATATAGTTGAGCAACTATTCTTGCTTGGATGGAACATTATTTTGCAAGCCACATTTTGAACAACTCCTCAAGGAGAAAGGAAGTGGTGCTTTGAAGTCTTCCTCACGTTAGTTTTTCTGAATTTTGTTCAATTAATTAATTAACATAAATTTGTTTATTAATTTTTAAATCTAATTATTTATTTCTTATATCAAATGTGCAGTTGGGAGGAACAATGATCTGGTATGTATCTTATGCCAACTTTAATTATCGAGCTCCTTTTAAATATTCTATTCAGTTCATTTGACGTGAAATAGTTAAAAATGACACGTAATTTATGAAAAATAAAAAGTTTTTAAAAAATTGTGGAGACGTAATCTTAAACATGCTTATAATTTTGACACTAATGGTCTTAAACATATCATGTAACTATAACGCTTCTCATTAAAAGTAAGATCAGGAATTTAAAGTTCATTATTTTTAAATATATGTTGTTCTTTTTTTAATTGATTAATAAGGAAATAATGTCACATAAATTGAAATATATTCGCAAATCTAGCCTTTTAACTCTATATTGATATTAAAAATCCAATAAATATATAGAAAAATTTGTATGTAAACCAATCATTATTATGTATATATTAATTCTAGGTAGGAACTAATAAATTTTAATTTCTGAATCCGTCTCCGTTGATGCTCTTGAATGTTTTTACTTTATGAATTAATTGGAGATGATAATTGTTGTAATAAATCAACAATATTTTAACTTATATCGCTTTCATGTTTTTATTTGTTAAAATGATTAATTTGTTACTAATTATATATATCATATTTTGAATATTTTTGTGATTACAGAACAGAAGCCCTAGCAAATTGTCCTCTCTATTTTCTGGCACTCAGGAAAAATGTGCATCATGCAAGAAAACTGTGTACCCATTGGAAAAGGTAAGAATTCTTTTTTCGAGTCTCGAGGATGAAAAACTTTTTAGTAGGACGCGCTTAAGTCCTTTAGTAAGCTTATTCACGCGAAATTGAAATAATCAGGCATGTGAATTTTCAATATCAAATAATTTAACAAAAAAATAAAATTATTTAGTTATGTTGTGGTATGTTCTAAAACTAATTAAGCTTAACTAATAATTATTCTGGTTGTTGGACCTAGACCTACTCAACCAATATATTTCATTCAGGTGGATATAATATAGCTTAATATTGAGAGATTATTTCTTTCAATTAAAGGGGAAGAGATACCTAAATACTACTCGAACTCTTTAAAAATGCCAATACATGCATATCGAATCTTTCAAAAATAGTAGTATATATTTTTGAATAATCCAACATGAGCGTGCAAATATTTTTGAAAAGTACTAGCAACTTATATCGATTTTGTCATCTTTACAACATCTAATTAAGATTTTAATCATAATTTATATATGAGAAATATGACAAATATACCCCCGAACTATCGTAAATAGTATGCAGATACCCTCTGTCATACTTTTGGGACATTGGTTCCCTTGCCGTCCAAAAACTAGAGCATATATACTAACGAGCATACACGTATCATAATCTTATATCCACCGACCTGACATTTATTAAATATTAGATCGACGGATAAGATTGTGCCACGTGTCCCTATTTAGTCTTCTGTTAGTGTGAAGGGCATATATGCTCTAGTTTTTGGATGGCAGGGGCATCAATGTCCCAAAAGTATAATAGAGGGTAAATGCATATCATTTACGATAGTTCGGAGATATATTTGTCCTTTTTCCCTATATATATATATATATGATTGATTGATAAAAACAGGTGACAGTAGATGGAGAATTTTACCATCAATCATGCTTCAAATGTGCACATGGTGGATGCAAACTTACAACATCATCATATGCAGCATTAGATGGACTTGTTTATTGCAAGCCTCATTTTTCTCAATTGTTTAAAGAAAAAGGTTCCTATAATCATCTTACAACAGCTACAAATAAAAAAAATCATAGTGTTGATGAACAAGAAGAAGGTTCAACAACTACTACTACTACTGATGTTGATGAGCCACCACAGCCTCCTATTGAAGAGACTCAAGATTAGTCCCTGACTTTTCGATACGAATTCATATTTAATCAGACCCAAAATGGACAAAAATATATATAGTTAATATTATATTATTGTCAATGAGATTAATCATATTCTTGATGAGAGAATATGGTATGGTGAAGTGATGATTAATTGGTTTTCTTAATTATTTGTTTCTTCATTTGAAATTTTTGTAAAAGCCTAGTAAGGCATCATATATATTTGTAATGTTTTTTTCCTCAATTTTGCTTTAATAAGAAATTAACGCATTGTTCTCTTACTATTTTCCTTCTTATTTTTTGGTTTAATCATATGGCATGATTAATTCAAATTCGGGTCAAATACTGATAGGCCATAACACACTAAAGATGTAAGTAGAGTACTTGATATATAGTGAGTTTTGAGGGTCAAGTTATAAGAAATTGGATTGAGAGGAGACTCACGATCCTGCCAAGAATGGCATTCGCGGGTGAAGGCGCTACTATGCTCCTTAATGAATTGAATGGTCCTTCGACCTTCGTTTGACTTTATGGGCCAACATAGATCTCGTGAGACCAAGCCTCCTATTGAAAGGTTCTTAATTCTCAAAACTTGAACTTGACATCGCTAGTCAAATAAGGAATTGGATTGAGAGGAGAGTCACAATCCATGCCAACATGAGTGATGATATGGCCTTAAATCGAATGGTCCTTCGACCTTCGTTTGATTCCATCGACCAACATAAATCTCGTGTGACTCGCCGTCCTATTGAAAGGTTCTTCATTTTTCAGAATTTAAACCTACCGACATTACTAATCAAAATAAGGAATTGAACCGAAATAAGAGTCACAATCCTACCAACAATGGCGTCGGGCTAGGGTGTCGCCTATGTCGTTGATAATGAATCCAAAGGTCCTTCAACCTTCATTTGAGTCTGACGGTCGATATAAATTTCGTGAAATCCACTCTCCTACTATAAGATTCTGAATTCTCAAACTTCAAATCTGACACCACTAATCAAATATTTATACTCCCTCCGTTTCACAAAGAATGACCTCCTTTCCTTTTTAGTCAGTTTCAAAAAGATGACCTCTTTCCTTTTTTGGTAACATTTTATTTTTTGCTTTCCACGTGGCATGTTTAAGATCACAAGATTAAGGGCAATTTTGTACATTTGACATAACTTTAATTTAGGACCATAAGATTCAAAAGTCTTCTTTAATTTCTTAAACTTCGTGCCAAGTCAAACCAGACCAATCTTTTTGAAACGGAGGGAGTATATATTTAGTGAATTTCTTACTATACATTACACGATATGCACAAAAGTTAATGAGTTCCCGCGAACCACGAAGAGATTTAAAACCACATTATACAACATCACGTGCTAATCACGTGCCACCCCCCTTACCCCTACACCACCAATTGTAAAACTCTCACCATCTCAATTTCAAATAACTCAAGAGAGGATAAATTAGGATTTTGAGGTGCAGTGCAAAGAGACCCCATATATAAATTTTTCAATGCTATTCAATATTATCTGATGAAATTCACTTTGTTTTTTCAAGAATGAACAACCTTAGCCTTGACAAAACCTCAACACCCAACCCCTTCTTGTCAATTTCATCTCTACACCATTCAAGAATCTCAAAATCCCTTTGTTTACCCAGAAAAGTTCTTGTTTTTGTTGATAAAAATGATAATTCAACCTCAATAACTAGTGGGTTTTTGTCAAAAACTCATTTTTCCTCCAAAAAAGCTACTGTTTTTACTGATAAAGATGACAATTCAAGTTCACTAGCAAGTGGGGTTTTGTCAAGAACTAATTTTTACCCCAAAAAAGTTGCTGTTTTTGCCTCTAAAGATGATAATTTAAGCTCAATAACAAGTGGGGTTTTGTCAAGAACTGTTTTTTTCTCCAGAAAGACTAAGAAATTTGCTGTTTTTGCTTCTAAAGATGATAGGAATAGTAATAAGCTTGACCAGTGGGACCAAATGGAACTCAAGTTTGGCAGATTAATTGGTGAAGACCCAAAATTAACCTTAGCTAAGGTTTATTTCTCTCATTTAAACTTGCACTAATATGTTCATTGTGTTTTTTTCCTTATTTATTCAGAAAATTATGTTCGTAATTGGTTTTTAAATTTTTCTTTGCTTAGTTAAGAAATTAGTTACTCACTTTGTTCCAATTTATGTGACATTGCATGGCTATAACATGTCATATCATTGGTATGACTATAGAAAGCTTGTCATTATTGATTTCAAATAGAGAAATCTGTCCGTCATTTGATAAAGAAATAGTGTCAATTAACTTGTGAGTGAGGGGATATGTAGGATTCATATTGCTGACATACAGTTGGTAGTGTATAGTTGAGAGACGTTTTGAATGATTGCAAAATTGAATTTTGAGGAGTTCAGTGGCTTTTCTACGTGTGTGTTGAGAGTGGGGCGTTTTATCCCCTCTAAAGTTTTAAACTTTGATTTTTTTTACCAACACAATGAGGATTCTAGAGGAAAAGAGAACTACACCTGCATCTAGAATTGAGACATAGTTGATAGTATCAATAGTCAAGAGATTTTTCGAAACAATGCAATTTCAATTTGAGTTTTACGATTTATATAGCAGTCGCGAAGACTAGTTTAGGATTATGACATAGTTGATAGTATAGATAGTTAAGAAATTTTTTGAATTAATACAATTCGAATTTGAGTTGTATGATCCGACACGAAAACTAGTTTAGGATTGAGACATGGTTGATAGTATAGATAAAAGAAACTTTCCGAAATCAATGCAATTCAAATTTGAGGAGTTGAGTGATTTTCCTCCCTGTTGGTGAGAATGGAGAGTTCTAGCCCTCGAAAGTTTTATACTTTGCTTTGGTTAACAGCAAAATGAGGGTTATTAAAGGGGAAAAAAAATCAATCCTGCATCTGGAATTGTACAATCATATATTTTAAGTTGATATCTGCTAACATGTTATCAGTTTATTAGTATTGACTTTATGTGTAACTTCAATTCTTTAAAATTTCAGTCTTTCGTGCCAAAGTTAAACGTCCCTGCTTTACTATTGTATGTTCCTATTTGCTAATTGCTTATAGTTATTTGCCATTGAAGAGGAGAAAAAGGTTAATAGTAATTTGAAAGAAGCTCTTAGATTGGTTCCTGTATGTCCTTGCAAAACTTCTGTTGGTTCAATGCTGTATGCATCTGTCTATTTCTGATTGTGATTCTTGATTTCATAGATAATTAGTAGGAAAACAAACCCGGAGACATCTTATCTTGAAATTGAAGAGTCATTTGACCAGAAGAAGGGAAAAACGTCCGGTGAAATTGTGGAGGTTCCGTTTGATGCATCCAAGCAAAAGAAATCTCTCAATTCATCAAATGGGTTAAATTTGGTTCGTCCTGTGCCCAAGAAGGGTGTTAAGTTCGAGGTTGATGAAAAACCGCCAAAAACTGAGGGTTATAAACAAAGCCAACCAATTTCAAAACCTGAAGTAAGTAGAAAAAGTAGTGTTCCAAATGTCATATTGCGAAAACCAAGTTTGTATTCTGAGGAGGATGAATCATCAAAATTCAAAATTAAGCCAAACTTGACACTGAAAATGGGCAAAGAACTGAAACCTGAGAAGTTTAGTGATGTTACATTGTTGAAGAAGCCAGAACTAATGAGGATCAGCTCCGACGATAGTGAAAAGAATGGACAATCAAGTGATAAGTCTAGTGATGCTACATTGTTGAAGAAGCCGGAGCCAATGAGAATCAACTCTAGCAATAGTGAAAAAAATGGACAATCAAGCGATGTCTTGCCTGTATCTAGTGATGACTCCGTAGATGCTAGTCTTACAGAGGTGTATGCATCAACTAGTGAACCCAAAAACAGCTTGCTTCTAAATAAGCCAGAGCCTAGTAATTTAAATCTAAAGATAGATCCAAATCAAGAATCTGCCGAGGCTCAGCATCCTAGTATTTCGGATGAAAGTACTAACTCTTCTTCTGAGCTTATAAGTATGGAAGAGAATAAACTCCGCCAACCGTTACAATCTAGCAGAAGCAATCCTCTTGAGAAGCAAGGCTTTGGTACAGGTAACAAGATTCTGTCCTTAACAGATAGTCATCTGAGTGGTAATTTAGCATCTTAATCAGCGTACTTGGTTGTTTTTCAAGGATTCCAGCAGACTGATACACAGCCTGCTGAGAGAAGTTCTGATTCCAATACACCCTTTGAGACTGGACCCATGGAATCTTTAGATGCTGCTCTTCTTGGAAAACCGAAAAGGTACTTGTGGACGTTGTTTTGCCCTTATATACTTTGCTGTTATTTTGTTCTTGATTAATAACTTGTGCTACTATAGATTAGACCAATCTAAAAAGGAAGCATCAAGTGTTAGTCAGGAGGATATGCGTCCTGTCAAATCTGAGGGCTATGGAAATGCTTCAGAGATTGAAACCTTCCTGGCAAAATCATCCATTAAGGTAGATTAATTCTTTCCTTTTTCAGCATCCGCTCCTTAACTAGGACAAATGTATTGATGAATACTGAGTGCTGCAATCTCGTAGGAACATGATGATAATGACTGGGTAAGAGCTGAAGAGCTTGTTAAGAGTGGAGGAAGAGAGGATGTTGAACTAGTCAGCTGTAGCACCAGAGGCTTTGTTGTAAGTCTACTTACTACCGCAACTCATCATATTACTTTATTTTTGTTTTTGAAGGTGCACATCTGCTCTCAACTTATTTCTTACGGATACTCTCAACGTCTTTTTACAGGTATCCTTTGGTTCCTTGATAGGATTTTTGCCATATCGCAATCTTGCAGCCAGGTGGAAATTCTTAGCTTTTGAATCTTGGTTGAGGCAAAAAGGCTTGGATCCATCCCAGTACAAGCAAGGTCTAGGGATCGTTGGAGGCTATGATGGTTTTGGCAAGGCAGCTTCTCCTGAGGCAGGAGTAGATCCGCAAATTGCTAAAAATGCCGATGAGGAGATCTCGCCAGATATGAAACTTGAAGATCTTCTCAGGATTTATGACCAAGAGAAACTCAAGTTCTTATCATCATTTGTTGGTCTGGTGAGGAGGGCTTCGTTATTTAATCTCAATCTTAGAACTTTGAGAAAGACCATAATTTGTGATCTGTGTCATGTAGAGGATCAGAGTAAGTGTGGTGTTGGCTGACAGATATTCCAGAAGGCTAATATTCTCGATAAAGGCAAAAGAAAAGGAAGAATTGGTCGAGAAGAAGAGGAGCCTTATGGTAAGAAAATTACATTCTCTATAGCTTGCAATTTTTTTGCTTAATCTTTATCAAACTGACCATCTCACAAACATCCTAGCTTCTATGGAATTTGGTATTTGGTTTTCTATGTTAAACTGATCATGAATATTGTAACTGACTGCAAGATATCCGACCTAACTTCTTTCTCCTTGTTCTATATTGTTCAGAAAAGATATCTAGTAAATAGATAGGAACCTTTGTAGAAGGACATAAGCTTGGTCTCACTGTTGATAAGATAATAGAGGGATGACAACAAGAAGTTTCTTAGTTAATACTTTGTCATTCTCTTCAACATTTCTGTTTGCCTTCATACATACGACCAGTTTCCTTCTTTCCCATCTCCTTATGCATTGCCTAGTCTGTTAACAGAAAGAGATGTTTACTGATGAAAGGCTAGTTTTTTTTTCTCTTGTAAATTAGCTTAGAGCAATTCCAGAAAATAGCAATTAGGTATTGGTTGAACAAATGTACATGTTATGCGAGAGCTTTCTCCATTAAAACAAAAGTAGTAATATATATGTTGATCGGATGCATGTTACTTGATTGGAAATATTGTGTTTCATATAAATGATGCAGCAAGTTGTTTGTTCTTTAATGTTCACAGTGAGTAAGGTGTAGCGCTGTGAATTTTTGGTGGCTATGCTGCCATGTTTCACCAAAAACTCGTAGTATATTATCTCTTGGACAATAAACCATTGTTACTTTTATAAAACACAACTTTGAAACGTTTGCTTGGGTCATTTTTCTGCAACTTAACAATTACTCTAGGTCACTATAATTTGTCGAGTTATTGATTTTCTTTAACTTGTGGAGCTTTTAATCTAGAGATAGTTTGTGAAATATTCCGAATCCAGCACTTAGAAGAAGATTCTGTAAAATGTCAAATCTAGGACACCTATTTGATCTTCTGATGCAGCGGTTTCGAAGTTTATATTTATTATTTCAAGTGCCCTACCTTGCTCTTTTTGCTGCCCCTGCTCTCTGCTTTAGCTTTCATGTGGCTCTTCATCAGAAACAGAAAACACTCGTGGTTGCTGCTAAATAGGCTATTGTGTATGGATTTAGACACTTTATCAGTGTGCTTTATATGCCTTTCCTGTAATCCTGGTGAAATTTTGATATATAACAAGTTATGGAGACTTTCTCTGTGTTAGATATGGGATATCGACATCTTCCACTTTTGAAATGAAGTTGGTCATTGAAAACCCATCCCCTTCCTCTCATCCCCCAAAATAAGGGACTTGTTGTTTGGGTTTGGAAAGAAGCTGGAATATATGCATTATTACCAATGTATTTTGGATAATTACTGTATGCTACCTCTCAGTGTTAGTTATTCTGAATCTTGCTCCCACAATGAAGTCACCGAGCTTGTGTAATTGGCATTGCAGGCAAAACTTCAGGTTGGGGACGTGGTAAAATGTTGTATACAAAAAATTACCTACTTCGGTATATTTGTCAAGGTATATCAATGACAGTAGCATGAGCTTCTTATGGCAGTAACTCCAATCAACTATTGATTACATCTTAAATTTGCAACATTTGAATATAGGTTGAAGGAGTACTTGCGCTAATTCACCAGACAGAAGTCTCATGGGATGCCACCTTAGACCCTGCGTCATATTTTAAAATTGGCCAGGTAGTTGCTTCTCTATAAATATGCATAACAAATTTGTAATTCATACCTTCTGATGTAAAAGTGAAATGAAATTTAACTGATCCTTATAGACAAGTATAGTGTTTTGAGTTATGATATATCCATGCTGGTTCAGAGTTTGTTGAATATGTTGTTCATGTGAATGTATTGGAGGTTAAGCGCATAATACGTTCTCTGGTAATTTCAGAGCTAACAATTTTAGAGATATCTTAGTTTCTGAAGAAAGCTTTCCGTGTAGATTGTGGAGGCAAAAGTTCACCAGTTAGACTTTTCACTTGAGCGCATCTTCTTGTCGTTGAAGGAAATAACGGTAAATTTCTTCCCATCCTGATACAATAACATTCCTTTTGAGTCAAGGGTCAGAAACAGCCTCTCTACCCCACAAAGGTAGGGGTAAGGTCAGCGTACATACTACCCTCGCCAGACCCTGCTTGTGGGATTACACTCTGTATGTTGTTGTTAAGGAAATAACGGTACTGTCTGTTTTTTTTTCCTGATATTGTAAGGTAAGATTGATATTGACCATGCCTTTATAAGTACTTTCTTCAGCCAGATCCCATGATGGAGGCCTTGGAGGCTGTAGTTGGTGATCATGATAATTTGAATGGAGAACTCCAAGCATCAGAGCTGGATACTGAGGTTTATGTTCTCACCCTTGCAATTGAGTAGTTTTATTCCTTTAGAACTTGATTCAATTTACCAAAGACACCTTAGATCAATTCGTCATGGTTGTCCTCAATTTCGGTTAAAAGAATACTTAAATTTTATCATCTCAGCAATGAATTGCATACATAACTAATGTAGTATTTGTTGATACTTATGTCATGATTCCTTACATTTATTGCAAATAGATTTCTTTACGTCATTGGTAAGAAAAAGGGAGCACTTGCTATCCCTACTCTACTGGCCAGTGGGTTCATAACTCAACAACTGGAGTATCATTTTAGCATTTGGTCAGGGTCTTCATTGATGACAGTTAGGAGGATGTTTCTTAATAGAATTCATTCGGGTTTAAACGATGTACTGTACAAAGAATTTGCTGCATTTTCTTGGGGCCTTTTCTTTAGGCATAGTACATAGATCGATACTTTAACTTGGCCTCAATTGACAACTAAACACTCCAACTTTGAGCACATCTAGACACCTCAATTTGTCTCAATTGCGTTAGTTGAAAGCTCCAACTCACAAAATATTCTTTTTCTCACCTCCAAAATTTATGTGTCACGTCAGCTTTGGGAGTCCACGAGACACAGTAGGGACGAGTTGCAGTGTTTAGTTGCCCGTTGAAACCAAGTTGAGGTGTCTAGATGTGCACTTTCAAAGTTGAAGTGCTTACTTGCCAATTGAGGCCAAATTTGAGTGTATGTTTTTGTATTATGCCTTTTCTACTATATTAATGAAGCTAGGTGCTCCATGTATCCTAATATGGCTTGTGGTGAGGTCAGTTCCCCTTAAAGACTGCAGATATGTAGGGTTGTCAAATGGGCAGGTGGGGTTGAAATTGAGTAAATATCTTGAATATGTTGCTTGGACTCTCCAAATATGATGCCGCACCCATGTTAGATCCTTTAAAAATGCACTACTTTTGGAGGATCTGACCTCGCACCTGGTGGCATTTTTGAAGAATCCGAGCAATATAGCTTGAATCTACTGCTGAATGTTAATATCTTGTGAATATGTTAAAAATACATTTCAAAAGCTTGAGACAAGCACCCATAGCTTTGGTTTGGTTTAGTAAGGGGAAAAATCCGAAGCTTCTCAGTTCTTAATGTGTCTATAACCCATCCTTTTCTGCTAGCTGTCCTTTGTGCTTCCCGATATACTATAAACCTTTACAACTCAAATCAATTGTAGGGTGTTTTCTTGAAGTACAAAAATATGAAATCATTAATGAATCTGATCTTCGATTGTAATATACAATTGCGTTTGTCCATGGCTGATAGTAGAAGTTTCTTGCATTGTTGTGCAGTGGCCTGACGTGGAATCTCTAATCAAAGAATTACAGCAGTTCGAGGGTATCTCCTCTGTATCAAAAGGGCGGTACTTCTTGAGCCCTGGTTTGGCTCCAACATTTCAGGTATCACCTTACAGAAAAAATAAGCAATATAACTAAAAGATATGGAAACTAAAAAATTGACTAGTTCACTCACTGCTAAACAACCAAGAAGAACACTTTGCAGGCGTTTATTTTGTAGTTATGGGAAGTAGTTCTAGTGTGGCCATTGTACAAGCTATTTATGAGATTGTAAAAATGCATCACCCAGTGTTATCAAAGGCGAAAAGCGCAAAAAAGCTCTAAGGTCCATGGGGACTTTAAGCGCAAAGCGCAAATAAAGCGTGGGCTTTAATGAAAAAAGGCGCAAAGGGAGAAAAGAATACAAATATATATGTTTAGTCCAAGACTAATAATTATAAACATGAATGACAAATATATGACCAAAGAAATTGAAAAAATATTATGGTTAAGTGAAATATCAATTATCTAGTTTCACTTCTTCATAAAAGGCTCATTGGCATGGAAAAGCTTGCTTTAGAACCTTGATGACGACACTAAAGTGCACATAAAGCGAGGCGAAGCACTCAACACATTTTGAGCCTCGCTTCAGGGCTTAATCGCGCCTTTGATAACATTGGCATCACCTCCTTTCATTTGACTAAGCATGAATCACAGCTTTTTCTGAGATTGTTTTCACATAGAATGAGATAAAACCTTCTTTCCGCATAACATTCTCTTTTGCTACTTAAAATTTAATTTTGTGGCACATTTGTAGGCGCAATACTTACAGCAATGCATTAGGTTGATAGGTTCACACTTAAAGCATGTAAAATGTAGTGCATTCAACTGTGGATTGCCGGCTTTATTGTTTTTTGGAAAATTTTAATCATTGATTTTCTATCAGGTTTATATGGCAACCATGTTTGAGAATCAATACAAGTTACTTGCACGGTCGGGAAATAGAGTACAAGAGGTAAAATTTTAAAGTCCTCTTTATTTTGCCCTATTGTTTCGTCATTATTTTATATCTGTCAGTGCTGTTTCTGCAAAAGAAGGGTAAAGTTGCAGTTTTGAAAGCGGTGTCGTGAAATCATGATTAAAATGTTTAATTTTCTTGTTCATATCAATCTAGTATTTAATTGGAGCTTCTATGATTTCTGGAAGTCCAAAATGCTTGACGTGTTGTAGTCTGACAAACTTCTTGGGTAACTTATCACCTTTTCGCGAGAATGAAATTCTATAATCTAACACCGAGGGTGTGGCCTAATGGTCAGTGAAGCTTGAGAACCGTGAGGTCTTAGGATCAAATCCAAATGGATGCAAAAATACTGGATGATTTCTTCAAGTATTTGTCCAAACCTCAGTGGACAGAGTTACCCGGTACTAGTGCTAGTGGGAGATAGCAGCTACCCATAGAATTAGTTGAGGGGAACGCAAACGTGTCCGGACACTTATGATTAATTAAAAATTAAAAAAAAAAAAAAAGAATACTACAATTAGACACAGTTGGAGAGTGGAGACCATTGATATTGAAGAACTGTGAAGAAAGAAAAGACAGGTTATATTGCGCTGCAATCGAGCTCGATTAGTCATGAGCTTCTCAGGGAATTTCTAGTACAGATTCCTGGTGGTATCAGTGGTCGTTGACGTATCATCATTAAATCCTGGAAAAAGAAGAGAAATAAAACCTTTTTCTTCATTCTTGGTTATGTTGGTTTTTCTTGTTAAATATTTGGAGCGGAGGGGTTAAACATTTTCTATGTGATACTTAGAACCAGGAAATTATGTATTAGATGATAGATTGAGGTAAATTTGGACACTGATTTAGGTGATCCACACAAACGCCACTATCAATGTAAGATCTTTGCAGTATCAAGAAACTCGGACCACTCAATGCTAGTTGAACGTCTGTAACAACCTCAAGTTTTACCTATACCTGGCTATAACTTGCCCATTCGTAGACTTCATTCTGTCATTTCATTATATGTTTTCCAACTTGTAACTCCATTTAGATACTCGAACTATGGTTTGTGATGATTGATCACCTATATACATGATAAAATGTTCTTATTAGATACTTCCGGTTCAAGTTTTGAAAAAGTTTCTACACATGTTCTCAAGCGCCTATTAAGTAGAAAAATGTAAGTAGTTGTCGATGTATTCCGCCTCAGTACTAAGCAACCGGAGATGTCTGTAATTCTTTTATATGCCAATACTAATTGGTGCTATTTGGACATTGTTTTGTGCAGGTGATAGTGGAGACATCATTGAGTAAAGAGGAAATGAAATCTGCAATTCAATCTTGTACAAACAAAGTTGAATAACCAATCAAAACGTAATAATAAATAATACGAAGAGAGTGACCGTGGAGAAAACGAACGGATGGTAAGGGTCTGATACCGAATTAGCAGAGTCGGAAGTTAGAACAGCAGAAACGGAGAAAAGAAATGACCTAAACCGCGTTCTATTTTGAACGAAAATGGTATTAATTTTATTGTTTTGCCTTTGATATCAATAAGTTAGGAGCTTATTTACTTGCTAGTAAGTGCTTTATGTTTAAGCATCGATGTAATACGCTTAAACAACAATCGATTACGCTTCAATATCAAACGAGTTGTGGTCGACTATATGAATTCTCTGTCAATTTTACTGTGTGCATTGTGCAGGTTCATGTTGATGTATTCTCTGTCAATTCAATATTTAGCTGTAAATGATGCATTTGTGTTTTCATCCGGTATTTGATAATGCACTTTTGAAGAATCCAACACGGGTTGCAGCAATAATTTTTTGATAGTCCGAGCAACATAGTTCTTAATAATACTTGTAGCTTTATTTGTATGTATCAGAAGAGTCGAGATCTATCTGAAACAATCTCTCTATCTCTCAAGGTAAGGGTACACTCTATCTTCCGTAGACCCCACTTGGAGGATTATACTGAATATGTTGTTGCAAGTATTAGACTGTATATTTTCCAGTGGATATTGGTATGGCAGATATTTTGTACTTTTAACTTTAATGTTAGGAGCTTCTTACTTTTAGTATGTTATGATTATGATCTAATGTTCCTACTAGCAAAACCTCTGTTCAGGTTCAAATCAGTCAGTAAAACTTCTCTATAACAATATTTAGGTATAATGGTCAAGTTTCTTGTGGAATCGATTATGTTATATTTATGTTCTCCATTATTATGTTTTGCTATAACAGTTGAAAAGTATCCCATCAACAGACACAGTTATAGAGAGATTTGACTTTGAATAAAGAACCAACGATTATGTTATGTACTTATGTTATATGTTCTCGAGAAGATCTATCTATGAACTATGTCTCGAATTCAACCACAAGGAAAGGGAATGGTTCCCCCATTTTATAAGCCTTATTCTAAAACTAGAACTATGTCTCGAATTCAACCACAAGGAAAGGGAATGGTTCCCCCATTTTATAAGCCTTATTCTAAAACTAGAGATCTCGAATTCAAACACTGAAATGCGGATCTCGACAAGAAACAAAGAGAGATCAAAAGAAGAATGGCTTCGCCCGGGCTCGAACCGGGGACCTTCAGTGTGTTAGACTGACGTGATAACCAACTACACCACGAAACCTGTTTGTTTCATTTTGTACCACAATTTAATATATTCTATTTAATTTGTTTGATCAAGTTTAAGAAATAAAATACTTTTAAAATTTGTGAGTCTTAAACCTGCCTTGACATTTTGCATGTTATAAGACTATCAAAATTTCTAATCTTAAATATGTTATATAATATAAGAAATAGTCACATAAAATTGAAAAATATTGGTACACGATACTTATTAGATATACATATAAATATTGTCGCATTGTCGAGTTCTTCAAAAATATACTATTTCTGAAAATTTTGTGACATATCCGTTAATATTTTTTGAAGAGTCTGAACAACATAAGCTAATTATGTATTTCCTACCCTCTATTTCTCCATTATAACTTTATGAAAATCCTCATTCAACTCACTTTTATCATGATGACTAATGAGTGTAATGGTAAATTGCAAATTATGAATCAATTTTTTTTATTTAAACTATAATAAAGTCATTTTTCCAAAACAAAGAAATAGTGTCACGTAAAATAAAAAAGGACACGATACAAGATATGTTAAAATCTTGAAAACTAGTATTAATGGTACACATACTTTTGTTAATTGGACACAAAATGAACTCAACTTAATCAAACATATGTAGCCCATCTTTACCTATACTGCTTATACACTCCTAAAATGTTGTCGTACACGTATTCTTTTTGAAGAATCTGACACATACACCAATCGATATTTTTAAAGAGTGAACATATAGATGAAGGCTATTAATTTTATATGTCCTCCATTATATCTTGATGAGACTCCTCATTCATCAACTCACAATTATTATCATGAGTAGTACTAACCAAATTAACAAGAAAATCAAAAACATCAGTTGCTATAATAGCAGATGCAACATCATCTTTTTGAAGAGTACTTCTTCTTTTTTCATGCATATTATTATTTGTCATAATAATCCATGCCCTTTTTGTTAATTCTTCAATGAATAATTCACATGCCTTAGAAAAAACGATTGGAGCTTCACCAGAAATCATCTTAACATCATCACTTGATTTCTTCATTATTTTCTTGATTCTTGCTAGTGGCAATGAATGTGGCCCTGTTTTTCTTGAAAGAATTCCTGAATATGCCCCTGCTTGCCTCATTTTTCGTCTATCGAAAACTGTCTCTGTAGTCTGTACCTTCACAAGATAGGGATAAAACTGTGTGCGTACGTACACACCACCCTCTCCAGACCCTCACGTGTGGAATTATACGAGATATGGTGGTGTTGTTGTTGTAGATATATAGGAAATTTTGATTAAAAATAAATTGTGACTTTTTTTTTTTAAGTTTATAATTTGTTTGAATTATTTCAAGAGGGATATTTGCATGAATATATATAGATATTAGGATTGCCGGCTGGCTTGGCCGGCTAGAGGGTAATAGCTAAAGACTATTTCACAAAAAAATTAATTAATACCATTCAATATTTGGAGGGTTTTCCAAATTTTATATAAAATTTGATAATTTTTTCTTTAAATGTCAACTTATTAATTTAGGTAATTATAAGGTGTGGGTTTTATTGAAAACGGTCGTTGTACCTAATGAGATAGGGGAAGGTTTGCATACATTCCTATTCTTCTCAGATTGACTTCATTGTGAGATTACATTGTTCTTGTATTTAGCTAAAGGGATTATTTCCGATAGAGTCCTCGACTCAAGTGAAAGTATTTCAAAGTGATGGAGATGAAGAAGTCAAGACAATACACTAAAAAAAGCATGTCAAATAAGCATTCTAATAGAGGAACTAAATATTACTCCCTATGTTTCAAAAAAAATGACCTAATTTCCTTTTTAGTCTGTTTAAAAGATAATGACCCCTTTCTTTTTTTGGCAACACTTTAACTTCAACTTTCCACATGACATGTTTAAGGCCACAAAATTAAAGGGCATTTTGGTACATTTGACATAACTTTAATTTAGAACCACAAGATTAAAAAGTCTTCTTTCTTTTCTTAAACTCCGTTCCAAGTCAAACTAGGTAATTCTTTTTTAAACGGAGGGAGTACAAAACAATATGATAATCAAAGTACAAGAAACAAAAATAAGTAACAAGGACCAAATACTGCCGGAATAATAATACAACAACTAGTAAGGAAGGATAAGTAGGACAATCCTCAACTAGTTAATTAACCTTCTACCCTTATCTCTCTGATCTATATAACCTCTTATCTAAGGTCAAGTCCTCGGTCAACCGAAGTTGCGTCATGTCTTGACTAATCACCTCTCCCCAATACTTCCTAGCTTACCTCTATCTCTCGTGAAACTATTCATAGCCAACCTCTCACACCTTCACACTACTGATGCATCTCTTCTTCACTTTGTTCGAACCATCTCAATTTTACTTCCCTCATCTTGTCCTCAATCGAGGTCACTCCCATCTTGCTCCGGATATCATCATTTCTAATGGTATCTAAGTTTTCTAAGTTTCATATTCTTTCTATTTACTAATTAGTGAGGTAGGTCTTTTCTGAATTTTCATTGAAGACCACATCTAAAAAAGAAGTTTTAAAATGCTAGTGGTCAATAATCATATCAATTTAATTTTTAATATGAACTTCCATAGCATCATCTGATTTTAATAAATTGAAGTTGACTGAAATTAAAATCTACGTACAATAATATTATTGCTTAACAGGACAAATTAACTACAACTTTTTGTGAAATTGACAGGATATTTAATTTAAAGATCCTTGTTGATTATCATTATTTTTTTTATAAAAAATTCAAATTAATAAAATATGTAATCAAATAGTACTTACTAATTATGAATATAAGCATATTCTATGAACCAAACATAAAGAAATTAAAAATAGATTAATGGTATTATTAAAAATTTTCCTACAATAAATTGTGTGGTCAAATATATATAATGCCACCTTTGATTTGAATGCATCCAATTTTTTTAGTTTAGGACCATTATATATTTGAAAGCATCAAACAGAAGGATAGCGTTAACTTGTTATTTTCTTACCTTATCTTTTGGAAAAAAATAGTTATTGTCGTGGAAATTTAAAAGTTCGAATATTAGAAATTTGGCATATCAGACAAAAGTGTAAAGGAACTTAGGTTGTAGAAATAGCGTTAACTCTCCATTTTTCAGCTTTATCTTTAAAAAATAATCAATATTATGGAGTTTCAATTTATACGTGAAATTCCATGACAGTATCCTGATATTTCACTTGTTGAATTTGATACTCAAAGGTGAAATGGTTTGGTGGACCCTTGTACTTGTATCTGTTTGTATTGTGAACCCTTCTACTTACCCTTTTGTCATCTGGACCCCTGAACCCATCCAAACCCAACATTTTAAACACTTTTTTGGTTGTGATATGGTGCGTGTTGCACAAACACATACACATTGGCCAAAAAGAAAAAAAAAATTGGCCAAAAAGAAAAAACAAATTAATCCACGTATGATATTATATTCCACGTGGCCAATGACTTACCTTAAACTAAGAATAGTCCTAACTCCGGCGAAATTTTCCAAACCTTCGCGACTTTTACACTTCTCCTCTTCTCCTCTTCTCCTCTTCTTCTCTCCGCGGCATTCGTCTGTGATTTCCCAAACTTTCGCTCAGTTGAAGCTCAGTTCCACTCCGATTTTCGTTGTAAGTTCTTGCCTATTGCGTTAGTTCTGATCTTTTTCATTTTCTCGTGCGTATCTGTTTGATTTTAGGGTCGATTGTCATTCGATTTTCTGAAATTTTTAGGGGATTTTACTTTGGTTTGGGTGTAATATTAGTGTAATATGCTTTCTTAGTTGATGTATGACTTTGAGTAACTTCAATGACATATTTCGTGAATTCAAGTAGATTCTAGGGTTTATTCATAAAATCCCAATTTCGACTAAAATTAATATTTTATTTCTGGTCAATTGTCTTGGGTATTGATAGTGTTAGTGGTGCATTATTACAGCAATTACAGTCATTGTAAGTTAATGGCTTTAACTGTTACAACAATTCATTATTTCCTTAAAAAAATTAGGGATTTTTGTGTTACAGTAATGGTAAGTTTATGGTTTAACTGTAGTTATTTTATTTTTTTTACTTTACGGGCATCGTAAGGTAATGACTTTAACTATAGTGACACTTCAATTTCACTATGGAGGTTGTTTTGTATCTAATCCTACTTTAAGGTATGTCAATGAAATCACTAGTGTTGAAAAGATTAATATAGATGTAGATGAGTTGCATATTATGTTGTTCATAAAATAGCAATGGAATTGGGTGTTGAAAATGTTGAGACATTTGGATGTAGAGTCAACAAGAAGGGTACTTTTTACATGTTAAATACTGATTCTGACGTTTTAAACTTTCTTAATGGTTTGAAGGGTGCTAATTTTGTTGATGTATATGTTGTACATCCCATTAGTATACCTTTAGTTGTAGAAGAGATATTTGTATTGCCTAGCACTAATGTTGATGTGTCCTCATCTCCACAACAAGATAATGTTGATGTGTCCTCCTCCCCACACAAAAATAGGGTTGATCTGTCATCCTCCCCACAAATAGATAGGGCTAATGTGTCTTCATCTCAACCATTTGATGAAAATAGGGATTTAAACCAAAATTAGTCCCCTTTAGTTGAAGAACAAGTCTCTGCCCCTAGAGTTGAAGAACATTCTGATTTTGATTCACTCTATGATATTAATGAAAATATTGATGATTTGAGTGATTTGGATGAGGAGTTGCTTCAAGCTAGGCAGTCTAATATTCAAGAACAAGTTAAAGAAAAGACTGCTAGAATAATCTAGATGAGGTACCATCTGGTCCTGTAGGTATAGATACTGGCTTTGAAGACATTTTTAAGGAAAAGAGAGGGAGATTTGAAGGCAATTTGGGTGGTGATGACCCTTATTTTGATAGCTCAGATCCTGGTAGTGACATTAGTGAAGATGAAGGGGATCCTGTTGAGAATGATGAAGTGGTAGATCCAGCACCTAGGAAGGAAAATACAAAGATCTACTTTGATCCAACTGCTAAAAAGGTTTTATTTCAACTGTATATGGTATTTTTGAATCACATTGAGTCCAGGGAGGCACTGCAAACTTACTTTATTCAGAAAGGTGTTAATATTAAGTTGAAACATAATGAGAAGAAAAGGATAAGGGCAAAGTGTAATAAAAAAGGTTGTCCTTGGCATATTCTTGGAAGTATTGATGGTAACACTGGAAACTTCATTGTTAAAACATATTTTCCTATCCATAAGTGTTTTAAAAGAACAAGAAACAAATTGTGCACCCCCATTTGGATTAGTAAACATTACAATGAGAGGATTATGAGTGAGCCTACCATCAAACTACATCAGATTCAGTCTTTGATACAAAAGCAATACGGTTTGTATGTTAGTAAGGCAAGTAGTAGAATGGCAAAACAGAGAGTTATGAATGAACATATGAGAGATTTCAGAGAGGAATTTGCTAGGTTGTATGATCATGCTTAGCAATTAAAGACCACAAATCCTGAAACTACTGTATCTATTAGGACATCCAAGAACACAATTTCAGGAAAAAAGGTGTTTATGAGCATCTATATTTGTCTTGGTTCCTTAAAAATTGGATAGAAAGAAGGGTGTAGAAGGATTATTGGTTTAGATGGTGCATTTTTTAATAGTGTATGTAAAGGTGAACTGTTATCTTGCATTTCCAAAAATGAAAATAATCAGATGTACCCTATAGCATGGGCAGTAGTTGATAAAGAAACCAAGGACACATGGTATTGGTTTCTCAAGTGCATCAAATATGATTTGGAGCTTACAGAAAGTGAAGGACTAACAGTGATGTCTGATATGCAAAAGGTATTACTATATTATTTGTTAAATTTATTTCTTTATTTTTGGAGTAATTGATATTTAACATTATTGTATGTCAAATGTTCTTTGTTTGACAAGGTCTTCATCTTGCACTTATTGATGCATTGCCAAATGCTGAAATTAGATGGTGTGCTAGGAATATATGGGCAAACTAGAAGAAAGACTGGAGGGGTGAAGAAAGGAGAAGAAAATTTTGGCAGGTTGTCAGGGCATCATTTGAGGTACTTTTACAGTCCAAACTTGATGACTTGAGTGAGTTAGGAGTAGGCATTGTAGAAGCTTTGTTAAAGTATAACAAAGAAGCATGGTGTAGGGCATATTTTAAAGAACATAGCAAGTGTGATGTGGTTAAGAACAACATGTGTAAGACTTTCAACAATTGAATTTTAGGTGCTAGGTTCAAATTAATAATTATTATGCTAGAGGAAATAAGAGTCAAAGTTATGGAAAGAATGAATCACATGAGAGAATTTTCAGTAAAATGGATTACTAATGTAGCACTAATGGCTATGGATATTCTTAGAAAAAGTGCTGAAATTGCATATAATTGTGAGGTAAAGTTTAATGTTGATTTTGGCTTTGAGATTCATGATCCACCATATAAACATGTTGTTGACCTAAAAAAGAAGGTGTGTAGTTGTAGGTCATGGCAATTAAAGGGAATTCTTTGTGGCCATGCACTTACAATAATTCATTATAAGGATTGGGTTGTTGATACATTTGTTGATCACTGGTATAAGAAGGAAACATACTTGAAAGCATATAATAGGTTTATTCAACCTATGACAAACATGAAGATGTGGCCAAAAAGTGATAGACCAGCCATTGAACCACCTGAAATTACATCTATGCCAAGAAGACCAGGAAAAAACAGAAAAAGAGATAGTGATGAGCCAGTTAAGAAGAAGTTTGGAAAGGCTACAAGGAAGGGAAGAAAAATGAAATGTTCTGTGTGTAAGACTTTTGGACATAACAAGAAAGGATATCCAGCTCTGGTAAGTTGTGCTTTAATGTCTCTTTGTTACTGAATTTTACTCTTGTTATACTTTTGACATTAAAATATGTTTGTAGAAAAATGTTACTGCTGGAACAAGTGTTGCAAGTGTTACAACTGTTGGAAGCCAGTCAAATGTAAATGCAGGTCCAAGTGCAAGTTGCACTCCAAGTGCAGGTTGCTCTCCAAGTGCAGGTCTAATTAGTGCTACAAGGCCTACAAATGCTTCATCAAGTGGTGTGAGGCCTGCAACTGTCTTGGCATCTAGTGGAAGGCCTACCATTGCTATATCAAGTGATGTGAGACAATTAAGTACTCAACAATCAACTTCTAGTGCAGGTGGCCAAAAAAGAACGACTAGCATAGCTTTGAGAGGTGGTGCAACTCTTGCATATAAGAAACCAAGACCAAAAAAAGCAAAGACAACTGGTTATGGTCTTTTATTTGGATCAGCTGGCAGTGTAACTGCGAGGATATGTATTTTATCATTTAAACACATTAAATTGCTTTAATTGCTATTAGTTCATCTTTAAGTTAAGATTTTTGTTGTTCTCTCAATCTGGAAATACTGATAGGGTATTACATAGTGCTACATTGTCAAGTTCAACTCATACCAATATTGATCTTGGTTACAAACCCAATGGACTAAGGTGGAATGGAAGAGTTGTAATTACTCAAAGGCAGCTACGGGAGGAGAGTTATAGAAGCACTCAAGGCACACATTAGATTTCACTTGGTTTAGCTTAATGACTTGATCCCAATTGTTTTTGGTTATGCTATTAGGAAGACTTTGTTTTTGTATATGAATGGCGCCTATATGAATTTGTGTTTGAATGAAGTTGCTATTTAGATTTCTTAAGAAAATGCAGTCCATTTCATTATCAAATAACACCTAGTACAAATTAATATATCTTAAAAATAACGGCTACAAACCAAATAACAACAATTACAATAACAAAGGATATCAATACTAGTGTTTGATCCTTGTCTTCCTTGCCTTCCTTGTCTTCTATGTCTTGCTTGTCTTGCTTGTCTTCCTTGCCCTGAACTCGTTGATGGATTCTTAATGTTGTATTGTTCTTGGCATGTTGAATCATTTGCATCAGCCCATTGGAAGAATCCACACCCATTACCAGATGAATATTTTTGGCAATCCCAAAACATTCTTCCAGGATTAGTTGGTGTTCTTGATGTCTTTAGTTCAGCATATATTCCACAATAGCAACATCGAACCGTCATTGTGAAGACCAACAAAATCAAACCAACAAAAATACAATAGAACCACACACAAAAAAAGATGAAACAAAAATACAATAAAATCACACAAAAAAAAAGATGAGTAGATCGAAGGAAAAATTGAAGGCACCAAAAATAAAAGAGAAAAAAAATTTGAAGAGACAAAATCGAGAAAAAGAGGAGAAAAAAGCTCAAATTAGTCCAACAATGGTGTTTGAGTGAAAATAAAGAAGAAGAGATGGCCTTTAAAGGTCAAAATTTGACCGTTAGTGCCTTTTTAAGGCGTCTCACACTCTTACCTTGTGTGTATCACACGTTCCATGTGGAGTCTTTCCACATAGGATGCCACATCAAAAAAAAGTGTTTAAAATGTTGGGTTTGGATGGGTTCAGGGGTCCAGATGACAAAAGGGTAAGTAGAAAGGTTCACAATACAAACAGATACAAGTACAAGGGTCCACCAGACCATTTTGCCAAACTCAAATAATAATGTCTAATTGTCTATTTTTCAATTGCAAAATATGACTATTTGTGAATTTTACCTATTTGGGCTTATGTACCAACTCAAGAGTCAAGACAGTTTGACTTTAGATGGCCCATCAGATTCAATAATTGGGCTGCTATGGGTGGGCTTATATTCTATTTAGGAAAAATATTACATAAATACACAATTTAAGATATCATAATCTCTAAAATTTTCTATCATTTAAAAATATTACAAAAATCTTCTCTCAGATACATTTCTATCCCCTCTCGAATACATCGCTCCCATTAAGTAATTATCATTTGCAATGTATCAGACAACCAAGGAATATATCTGAGAACAATGAAAATCCGGGATTTTTGTAATTGAGAAAGCTTCCAGAATAGGATGTAACTAGCTTCTAAATGTATGAGATATCTGTAAGTTATACTTCTATTTTTCCTTTCATTTACTATGATTGTCAGAGCCTAGAGACATAGCTAAGATTTCAATATTATAATTCTTAATTTTAGAACGACTTTAAATATTAATAATCGAATTCTAATTAAGAAAAAATTATACTATTTGAACTAAAACTAATATAATGCAAAAGTGTCATTATATCCACTAATATTTACAAGGATATATGAGTGACAATATCAAAGAACATGATTATATATGACTATTATATTACTCATCATCATTTCTATTTTCACATTCACTTGAATCTAATTCTTTCTAATCATTTGTTTCATCTTTGTTTTTTTTATAACAATATGGTATACATTTGGTATGTATATTCGTTAAAAGGGAAGTGCTAGTTTTCTATTGGAAATTTCTTCATTTAATAATTAGAGCTCTAACTTAATAGCTCTTGTTAAGGATGAAGATGTCTTTATCTGTCTAAATTTATCGTTTGGTATAAGTACTAACCCTTCATTTCTACTCTTGCACAAAGGGAAAAGATAGATTTGATGGATTTTAGCTAATAATTAGCCCATCATTTGTATAAATTTATCATGGATAATTAACACTAATTAACTTACTTGCCTTGGTTAGTGCATTCAATTATATACCCTAGTGACTGACATAATTAATGCAAAATGGACCGGTACTCTAATACAACTATGATTAAAGTACTTTTGTTTAGTTTTCCATCATGGTTCAATATTTATATTGAATTCCGATTAAATTCATATCGCATATTGCAAGACTCATTTTTTCGTGATAAATTCAGATCGCATATTGCAAGACTCATTTTTTTCCCGATTAAATTCAGACTGCATATTGCAAGAGTACTCATTTTTAGGGGCGGCACTAGGTCCCAACATTTTTGTTTTTTCATTTCTAGAAGCTTGAATCCGAGATTTCTAATTAAAGATGAAGATATCTCAATCACCTCACCACAATCTATGTTAATTAGCAATAATATGACCTTTGAAAATCTTTCATGGATCACATGGTTCTCAACCTTCATGAAAATCTTTCTGAAATATCAGATTCAAATTTCAGCAAAAAAAATATAACTTTTTTTCTAATTGTCCAAACTTAGATGGATAGAATTACTCAATACACGTATTAATAGACGATAACAACTACTCTATGAAATTAATTAAAACTACACATAAATTGACCTGAACATTAATGTTATATAGATACATCGGCGGACCTGCATTCATATGTGGGGTGCACGTGCACCCGTTAACTTCGGAAAAAAATCATGTGTATATATGTATATCTATCTTGAGAAACTGACAAAAATTAGAAAATAACTAACAGTGCACCCATGAGAAGTATAGAATTGCCCTTGTGCCATTGGTACAAGCTAGAGAAATTGCCTGTGAGCCATGGTTCAAATCCAGCTAGAACCCTATTTCTTTGTTTTTACTTTAAATTTATTGATGCACCCGAATTTTCAAATCTTGAGTTCGCCTCCGTAATAGATATAAATGTGCACAGAAAAGACAACACAAGGTGCTCATGTATGATGAAAGTTCCCCACCCTCAAACGTCCCACCCCCACCACCCCATTTTTTTCCATAGTTGAAGACAGAAACAATAGCACATTCTATAGTGTAGGGCACAACAAGAGGAGGAAGGGGGGGGGAGGTAGGGGTCCAATTATTATTTTCAAGAAATTAAGACTGTGACAGATCTAAAATAAATGCAACGCATTCATCTGAACTCATTTTATCTAATTTAAACCTCGTAAAACACATACACATACATGATTTTATAATAAATTATAGTTTAACCGAGGAACTTTGAGATTTATTCGCCAGGCTAAACAAATAAAGCCCAAAATTAGCTATATATGATATGTAAAACATTAAAAATCGCAATAAAACTAACATATATAAAGAATGCAATTTCATCATATTTTTAAATTTTGAATCCATCTTTAAAAAAAAAGGGAAGAAAACATTAATCTCACAAATTCATAGATATGATAGATTTTAATTTAAACTATATTGTATAAATTTTATGAAAAATTACTCAAAGTGGGAAAATAATTAGCACGTGTATGACAGTTCAGAGATTACAAAACTCCACGTGACAAAAGTCTCTGTCCATCTCAGCAAGTAGACCAAATTTGTGTACTGAAAATTTACAGGTTGGCCACATTAATTCAATTTATATATATATAAAGCTAGATAAAAAAAAAAAAAAAAAGTGATGTGGCACCTCTCAATGGCCAAGGATCCTATTTATTTATTTTTTTTTTTTCTTTTAATATTTTTTTTTTGTTTTTCCTATCAAATAAAATAATTATTTTTACCATCTAATTGAAAGTAATTACCACATATTTATTGCTTAATTTAAGGTGGTACATCATACGTTATAACAACCCTTTGCCTTCTTCTTTGTAACAACCCAATTATGACATTTCTTTTGGCCTTCTCCCAAATCCAATTAAAACATTTATGTGCTTAGTTATCACCTTCTACCGTTTTATTTTATCTAGGCCTAATAGTGATTTATTGTATTAAATAGTAATATTTAATTGTCCGTTTTTAAATTAAGAGTGAGTAGTATTTAATTGTGTATATACATTTTGAAAATAAGAAATTTGCAAGAATACTATTCAAAACTCAAATTCATAACAACATTCTTCATTTTGCTAATTTTTTTAGATCTTTATTGTACGAGCTAATCTCCGATCAAGAAAGAATGGCTTTGCTCGACGAAGAATGATTTTGATCAGTATTTGACAAAAGAATCGACTGAGAGTTATGTTTAAAAGAGGAGAAGGGGCCAAGAAGCTCTTCAAATATCATAAATTCAACCAAAACTTCCACACATTTATTTTAGTGAAATAGGACTTGTGGATTATTTTCGTATTCTTTGAATTTTTTTCCAAAATTTGTTACAATTCAAGTGCAAGTAATTTCAAGGTAGTTTTTGAAGTAGGTTATAGACATAAATTTAATATTGATATTTACATATCTAAATGTTTAGTCGTTATTCTCATGATAGCTCTTTTCTCCTTTTCAATAAATTTATAGTACGTAGTTCTTACTTTCTTTTTTTTTTGGTACAAACGTAGTTCTTATGCTTAGTAGCATGTTAGTTAAACCTTTTGTTTAGATATATAAATTTCTGAAGTTAGTGTAGCGAGAAATCTATATACATTTCTTTCTTTTTTTTTATCTTTACCTTTGTAATTAATGAATTGTTAGCTATGATTTGTTTTTCTCCTCCTTTTTTAGTTTTAATATGTTTCTTTGTATGTGTAAATTAGTTTTAATATGTAAAGTTTTATACTTGATTAGACTTTCTTATCAGTACAAAGTTGGAGAATTTTGGAGCTCACTCTCCTTTCTTATTTGGCAATTGTTATAAATCATTCGTTTGTTACATGAATAAGGTAGAATATCAGAATCAAAGTTGAAATTAAATTTATAATTTATTTATTTGAGATATAAATTTAGATAGAATTATAATTTTGAAATTACTTTGTCCGCAAACCAAAAAATTCTTCGAGGACTATGTTGGGAGCATGATATATTGATTCAATCTCCTTTTTTAGAAGGCATTTTGCACTACAAATTAGCTAATGTGTGGACATATATCTATAATTTCATGAACGAATATCTTTTGAATATCGAATATTTTTTTTAAAAAATGACTACAAGCGCAAATCATTATTGTGATCACTAAACCTACATCTTATTTTCGTTAACACAACTTTGATTTAGTTGTTATATCAATTTCCGGACTTCCATTTTCTTTTTTATAGTATAGATTTATATGATATTAGTTTTATGATTTTATTTAAACATGACATGTAATTCTTTTCTTCCATTTGTAATCTTCCCCTAATTGCTACTTTTGATTTTAAGATTGCCATCACTTGGACTAAAAATCACTAAAATTCTCTAAATTCTTTTGAGACCAAATGTCTCTTATTATGTAAACTAGGGGGTGAGTGCCCGTGCAAGGCACGGACAAAATTTTTATTGATGTGAAAATAACGAAGGCATGATTGTATTTAGAAAGTATATTATATACGTATTGTACAAGGTTATACAAGAAGCTTAATGTAGAAGAGAAAATAAAGATATTAATATTGCAATTGCATGTAAGGTTGTTGTTTTTTACATTTTTTCTAATTTTTTTAATTATTGTATTTTATAAAATCATTTCTTTAATTCATACATCTTCAATTACATAAAACCTCTTAATTAATTTAATAATGTTTATAACTCCTAACCTTTCATATTCATAACCTTCAAACTATTTAATATATAAATTTATAACTCTTCAAAATCACACATATAAAAACCTATTTGAGACATTTGATA
Organism: Solanum commersonii; assembly: GCA_029007595.1. NCBI lineage: Eukaryota > Viridiplantae > Streptophyta > Magnoliopsida > Solanales > Solanaceae > Solanum > Solanum commersonii. The sequence continues at coordinate 1,911,691 of JAJTWQ010000108.1, read as the reverse complement.
ATTATTTTATTTTCATTTTTCTTATTTTTCATCTTTTGTCTCTTTGGTTTGTTAATTTTTTTGTCTTGATAAGATTTTGCAAGAGAGAGATCTATAATAAAGAATATTAGACATTCTTGCATAATTTAATTTTACGAGGTAAAATTATTTGACATGCATAATATAACTATCACTTTTTTCTATTGTAATTATGTTTTAATTATTTTTTTGGATTCTTGATTATACGAATCAAGATTATTATTTTTTTAGAAAAAATGATTTGATTTTTCCTCTTTGTAGTTTCTAGAGAATATTAATGTTAGACATTCTTATGTAGTTTGATAATGATTTGACATGTTTAGTATAATTATCACTTTTTTGTTGCAATTATACATTTAATATTACTTCTTTTGGATTCTTGATGAAACAAATCATGAATTTTTTTTAGAAAAAATGATTTGATATTTCTCTTTTGCTTCTCTTTGTAGTTTTTGGAGATTTTTTTTTTTTTTGTTGCTTATTTTGTTGTTTCTAGAGAATCTGATTATTTTTTCTTTCTTCCTTCCTTTATGGTTTTGGAGAATTGAATTATGTTATGTTGATAACAGGCTCCTTCTTTCTTCTTTAACTCATAACTAAATATTCTTTAAAGTTTTTACTTGATTAGTTTACTTTATTTTTTTGTTTGTTTTTTGTTGTTATTGTAAGGTTAACTAACCAGATTTTCAGGTCTGGATATTTTTGAAAATAAATGTAGAAAAAGGAGTTAGCATATCCATATATGTTACTCAAGAAAGTATGTAGATACAATTTTATAGTTATGTGGATCAAGTTTTTATTTATTATAATGAATAGAACGTGGAAATGTAAAGTGAATTAATTTTAAAAATATAGTTTATTTCATAGAAAAAAAAGATGATAATCAACATGTTGAGTAAAGAAGAAAGAAACGGTAAATATAAAAAACTTTTATGGAATTTTATAATGGACAAATGATCAAAAGACCATTTAAATAAATGAAAAGAGACTAATGGCTAAATTAAAGATGATAATTAGCATGTTGAGTAAAGAAGAAAGAAACGGTAAATATTAAGCTCAATAAATTCCTCAAATCTTGAGCATATAAATATACTACTAAGAAGCAGGTTATGCAAATTATGAGGTAAATGACTTTGTGATTGTTGGGTTTTATGAGTATGTAATTGTTATATTATATATGTCTAATATTTAAATAGTGAAGTAATGCAAGATTGTGCTATATGTAATTCTTTTTTCTATAGATAATATTATTCTAAAATAATGTGTCAATTTTTTTGGTAAAAAACTGATGATTCTTAAAAGTATATATCTATCTAATATAATAATTATTGACACTAAAACGGTGAGGTGTTGTCTCTCTTTATTTTGACATCTTTTGTTTTTGTTTTTGTTTTTATTTTTTCTTCCTATTTTTTATTGAACTTATTGTAAAAATAATTATTTAAATAACTTTAATTTTGATTGTCTTTTCATTACTCCAATTACGTTACAAATAAATTCAAAGTCATATTCTTAATCCTCTTAATTACTAAGTATAACTTTTCATTCTTAGGAATTTATTGTATATTGAATGTAATATTTATTTGAAATGTGAAATATACTGTTTAATGTCTTTGTATATAGGCCAAGCAAAACTAGAAAAATTGGAAATTTGTACCTATCATTTTTTTCAATCTTTTTTGTAGAGTTAATTCTCTCTTTTGTTCTCTTTTTTATATTTAATTTCAAATATATTTTTTTCTTACCTTCTTTTGTCTTCTAATTTCAAATTTTTATTTATTTATTAGTGATTTTGATTGACAATTCTTTAGGTTGGTTGTCACGACCCAAAATTGAGTCATGAGTGGCACCCACAGTCAACCTCCTAAGTGGGCGGACCAAGGAATCTAAACCCCAACATATACCAATAATTCAACTGTGAATAACAACAATAACGCGAAAACTCCCAAAACTTATTAAATTAACCAATCAAATAAATCTCTAAAGTTTATTACATATTATCCCCAAAATCTGAAAGTCATCACATCAAGGACATCTGTTCTTAACATATCAAGTCTAAAAGTATTAAAGACCTCAAAATGAGTAAATACGATGGCCCATGTCCGAAATTCAAGGACATCACGCCATAACTGAGAGAATCCAGCACGAGCTAGAAAGAATAGCTCACCACCCCGAAATCGATGTCTTTGGAGACGGCTAGAGGCGAGGGCGAGTCGAAGTCGATGGTACACTTGCCGCACTCCACAAAGAAAAACGAAGAAAATACAAGTAGGGGTCGATGCACAAGCAACACGTACTGAGTAGGTATCATCGGCCAACCCAAAATAGAAACTAATATACAAAGAATAATAGTATAAAGTCAACTATAGCACTTATCAGGTGATAAGAAACCACAACATGAACGAGTGACAGTTGAGCAATCACGTAATCAATCACAATATCAAGCACACACACGAGGACTCATGCCTCCACATCACACTCGTTTGGGAAATACATTCATTGAGATTGAGTGCATTAAGTTAATTCAATATCTTTTTCCTTTAATGATAACGTGTCGGAACGTGACACTCCGATCCAATAATACCGTGTCGGAACGTGACACTCCGATCCAAAAATACCGTGTCGGAACGTGACACTCCGATCCAAAAATACCGTGTCGGAACGTGACACTCCGATCCAAAAATACCGTGTCGGAACGTGACACTCCGATCCAAAAATACTGTGTCGGAACGTGACACTCCGATCCAATAATATTATTAATTTATCATTTATTATCATCATTTTTCAGCTCGTTAATAATATTATATCAAGCCTTCTTTATTCAAGGCATAACTTCAATAGGGAGGTTTTCAGAATTATAAATCTCACGGTCTCAGGATTTTAGACCAATCACAAACCACACAACCAAACCACACAATCACACAGTCAAGTACATAGAGAACTTCACAATATCATTCAATGCATATCAATCGCTATTAAGAGTTTATCTATCAAATAGAACAAACCATAACCTACCTCCACCGAAGAATTGAAGTCAAGAATGTTACTTCACCAATATTTTTCCTCTCCTAAATCTTCTCAATGCCTGCGAACCTTTCCAATCTATCAAGTATATATGCATAATTTGTAAGTTAAACGAGTCTATAGGCACCCAACACTATAATCAATTTCCTAAAGTTCAAGCCTAAGGATTTTCTAAATTCTTCCAATTAGCATAACTTTAATGGAATTTAAATAATACAATACACCTACCTTAACATATCCAAAACTTGTTTTATAATATGATAATTAGAAGAACCAAATTTAGAACGAAAACTAATTGGTTATGAACCAATATCCTGCCCAGAGAACAAACTACAGAACGTTACTATATGGCCACAATTTAATCAACTTTATTCTTCTCAATTCCTCAAATCATTATACTTTTATTATTTTAAAGATAGCAATCATTATGCCTTTAACAAATTTCCAGCATCCTAACCATATTAGTGAATTTGTAGTGTCAATCCGCAAGTAAATAAAATTACAACATCTAAGACCATCCAACATTCTTATACATTATTGTCAATCATTACCCACCACAACTTGTCTAGCATAGGTTTTTAAGAACCTACCTTTTCTATTGTTTTCTAACCAAACAATACCATAATGTATATTGCATATGGTAGCAGTTACTGCGCAAGACCAAAAAAAAGAACGAAAAGAGAATTATATGCTGAAACTTTTCCAACTAACAATTGATTCTTTCTATCCCTCCTTAGCTCATTATTATCCTAATCATTGGCATCATTAATTTCTTATACAAGATTCCTCTAATATAACAAATTACATACATAATTTATTAGTCTCTTTCCATATAATAATATAAAATCATAAGACAATAGGCATAGTATAATGCCATTCAACAGACATTAGAGCATTATTATTCTTACCCGCATGCGCTCGGCGACCCCGCTCCTAATCTCCCTGTACATGTAAGTCTTCTAACCTAATTTATTTTCCCTAAATTAATAATAAATCAAAATTTGCTAAACTTTATTAATTTTATTCCTCTCTATGGGCTTGGCCCATTTATAATCAACTAAAAATTAATTATTTAATACATACCCACCAACTAAATAAATTACTTAATAAATATCTGTCAACTAAATAACCATAGTTACACGAATAGTTCAAGATATCCATTTAGAATCTATCGAAAGAGTATTTTATGAGATAAAATAGACCTAGTACTCAAAACGACCAAATGGGTCATTACATTAGATACCAATTTACCCATCGTTCGTCCTCGAACGATCTATAGAAGGTGAGGATAAGAAATGGTAGTTGTCTCAATAATTCCTTCAAAATAATAAGTCCCCAAGGTCTCATATCAAAAGTATCAAACCAACCAATTGGAGATCTACTCCTCCTCTCATACAATGCCTCCAATGGGGCCATCTCAATACTCTAATGATAAATGTTGTTGTATGTAAACTCAACTAACAACAAAACTATTTCGAAGTGGACTCTTCAACTGACCAATTCTCCAACTAGACCTTGACACAACCATCAGGACAAATATTATCTAATATAACCCTGATAAAATTCTTAATCAATATTGGGTACAATCAGAAGTGAATCTGGACCAGCCACCACAGACTCACAATGCACAAACCATCATAGATCTTATCAAGATTACATCTTCACAACATAATATTTCCTCGAGCTTAAGCTATAAAGATATGATCTTTAGACATCAAGTAATCATCAAGGAAAATCGAACTCATCTGATCCAAAGAAGGAAATGATCAAGTACCCATCATCGAGTGATACACCCAAGCATACAGAACCTCTAACAACACTTTTGAAATGCTAGATTAGTAGCTATTATAGACAAACCTAAGAATGAAAAAAAAAAAAAAACTAGACCCAATGATCCTCACATTCAATCACACATAGCCAAAACCTGATACCGATGACGAGATAAATCTTAGTCTATTGAATAACTGTAATTTTTCATGGTAGCTCTCCTATAAATTCTCATGAGCAAAGTTGTGTGTGTTGAATCACCAGTATACTTCCCCTATCCCAAACAACATCAAATCTTCCATAATTGGAATGAATAAGTCTAACCAAGGATGCCACCCTACCAGGAGTACAATCACAGAATCGGTACACCCAATCCACTACTAGGGACTCATCCATAGGAGCGAAACACACACAAACGTAGAAAGTAAATCATACTGTAAACCACACCCAAAATGAAGTAGTTGGTCACATAAGAATGTACATAACCAAAGTTGAATAACTCTAGATACGTCCATATCAAACATTTTCATTCAACTGACGCTATCTCTTTGATTTTCTAGCTACCTACAATCACCTATTTAGTCCCTATTATAACCGTACACATATTCGATATATCAAAACCCTACATACTTCTCACAGTATTCCATTGAAGCCAACACTCGTAATACTAACAAACATCATAACTACATCGTCCGATTACCTTACTCTCAAACTATCATTCGTATAAAAGACTTCTTAGCAAACACATTGTCGCCTATAAAAGTTTCAAACTATGACTCCCCCCCTCTTTCTATTTAAGCATTTCATGAGAAATATGAGTCCCAAACAAGACTAATAGCACCAATTTAATTTTGATAGCACCTTTCCATCGAGATAAAACTATTAAATCACACCCAAAGTCAACTTCACACCACTTCCACATACCATGCTTTAGCTACCATTCTAAACCATCACATACCTCATTGTTTGTCATCCAAACTAAAATTCAATCTTTATAAAAGTCAATTATAAACTCCTAGTAAGTCTTTACCGAACAACTTCACATCTTACAGTCATATCTAAACTCATAGGCAAAAATCAATACAACCTTTAACTACATCCCAAGGGTTTATACGAGAGGTCTTACTCCTTCACTTTTCTAAAATTCTTCCCATTGTACAAAATTCTAAATATCTCGACCCTTTAATATATCAGACTCTTGTTAATTTCCCTAGCCCGCTTACCGATCTCATCTTTTTACCAACAACCCATGACGTTTTACTACACACTCTAAATCAAAACTCTGAGGGAAACCCAAAAGTAACAAACTTTATGATCCAAATCATTCATAAGTCCTTTCAAATGCCTAACACTTGATGCGATCAATCATTTCTTATCTTATCAATCCATATCTTAGACAAAAATACAGCCACGAACTTAGACTTACAATAAAAAAAATTGAATTTTGGTTCCAACTGTGTAACCCAATCCCTTTATCTATCAACATTAACTTATACCTTGAAGATTTTTATAAATTCGGGTATCTTAGCCTATAACTAATAGTCTCTACATCGATCTTATGGTATCCTTCACTACAACTTCAACCATACTCATTACTAAATTCAAACTACAAAAAAACTTATCATCCCACCTGAGTTGAACATCTGTACACTCATTCCTTAAGTTTTATCCTATAGCTTTTAACCAATCTGACGAACCTGTGACACTATTATCTTAACCAAATTAAAACAGATAAAATCATGCGTCTCTAAACCCAATTCTCAACCCCTTCGAAGATACATTTTTAATTGTTGCAATAAGACAAAATATTCTTGCTCCCACCTCTTTCTGAAGGCTACACATCCCACAAATTTTATCTTATTTTAATTATGACTCTAGCTCCTTTAAATTATATTCGAGCGGTGCCCCAACATCTTCTAAAACTTGCCATACAACCACATTACTCACTAAATAGTAGAAAATCACAACCTTAGATACTCGCAAGTCTTTATTACCATACAAAATTCATTTAACCAACAAATCCTTATTATATAGTTTCATCCCTATCACAATTCATCACGAACTATTATTACCATCATGCTCAGTTAGCCCTTGCCATCACCACAAGGTCAACCTTTTCATTTATATGACACCTGAAGCGCAGTTATACCAATCAAATCCAAAGGACTAACTCAATCGTATACACACTTTCTTACTAAAATCTTCAATTGCATTCACCCAAGTATATCTCACTGGGAATTTCTTTACCCATAAACTTGTCATTATTTTGTCAATCCACTCTTTTAGAGCTTATGATAAAATCATCAATTCTCATTTAGAATCCTCAAGATACACTTTACAACCTAACTGCAGTAATACCATACTAAAGATCTACCACTGAAAGATTCCCTAAAACAATGCTTAACCCTACCGTCCATAGTAATAAGTTAGTTGGTTTCTCAAATGTGAATGCAACACTGAATCTCATTATTTGATCATGTCGTACAATTGATAACTCCTTAAGTAGTTGGTATTCTCATTTGACTTTCGACATATTCGTTTTCACATAACCCTAGTACTACCACACCATCAAAGTCTGTTAGATACCTCACTAGAATACATCATACCTATCGATAAGATCGTACCCAAACAACCCACACATTTCTACCTATTGAATAACTGCAAAACATTACCAAATATGTTCTGTCTTTAGCCCAAACAATTTGCATTCTTTCTTAGATCAGGTCGATAACAAAAGTAACACACTTCATATATCTAACCAAGTAAGAATTGGTACTATTGTAGTAGTCTTATCATGATCCTTTTTAATATACAATCAATCCCTAAAATCTTAGTAAAGATTCTAACCTCAATTGGTGCAACCTAATTTCATCATTCGCTAAACAACTCATACATTTTGTGAAAACTTTACTAACTATATTTTCCAAAGTAATGGTGTTCATTATCTAGTCGTCCCTTACAAAGTTTCTTGAATATTGTCACCTTGGCAAAGTTATCTGACTTCACCCCCTCTACCTCCATCACATAATCAATCACTTCCTGAAAAGATTTTGCTAAAGCAAACACATATAAATCTTGAAGTGCAACTCTTACCTTATCCAATAGTTCTCTCCACTAAAATTCATTTTATGAAGCAGCTCAAAACAATAAACAATGAAAGCATAAGCATCTTCATAATCAGTACCCATGAAGAATAATGGTTTCATCTTTATGAACTTAATAAATAAAAATCATGTTGATCACTAGCCATTACAGTCCCTGAAGTCAATTGAGAAAATATACCTATTTCCAAAGACACTTTTTTTTTTGTGTTGTTGTTTCAACTTCTAATACTCTAGTACTAACCATATTTGAAATAAAGTGAAGAAGTTCAGATACCAATTTGTATCACCTAGATACCAATTGGATTCAAGTACTAGCACGAAAGAAGGAAGGAATGAAGTTTTCCTAAAGTCCTATAGCCTCTCGAAGAAAAGTAAAGGCGTCCCCGTACCGTTCCGCAAGACTCTACTAGACTTGTCCTCGTGTGATGAGATCACCGAACCTAACGCTTTGATACCAAGTTTGTCACATACTTCATGCCAACACTTAGGGAATTTCTTGGTCACTCAAATTATTTTGTATACTATAATCTCATAACCTTTATTCACCATCAAATGTCTATGTAACGCATCATAACATTTTATGTAGTCCCATTAATAGAGTAATATTTATCCAACTCTAAATTCTTAATAACAATGTAGAATTATATCTCACCTTGTACATCATTCTTAAGTCATCTATCATAAATTGAGCAATCTAACCCCACGTAAAACTCTAAATTTTGTCTTCTAATTTCAAATTTTTATTTATTTATTAGTGATTTTGATTGACAATTCTTTAGGTTGGTGAACAGATGAAAACTAAAAAATAAATAGTAATGAAGTTAACAAAGAAGAGGAAGAAGTAGGAACTAAAAAATATTGATGTGAAAAACTAAGTAACTCCAATTAAAGAGTATATACCTTGTAGACAACATAAAATAACAATTGTAACAAAATATTGGTATATTTTATCCTTTTCTTCGTTTTATGCTATTTCTTCTTATTTTCCTCTTTTAGTCTTTTAAATCTAATTTTATTTAAAAAGATGAAAAATGTGAATCTTATGAAGCATAAATGTTGAGATATCATACTAAAAATATTTTTAAGAATTTTATTCAAAAAGATGAAAAATGTGAATATTATGAAGCATAAATGTTGAGATACCATACTAAAAATATTTATAAGAAGCGAACCATGTAAAAAGAAAAAATAGTGATCATATCTCAACTCAAGTTCACAAAAATGTAGAGAAATCATTCTAAAAATTATAATTTAGAAAAGGATAAAAAAAAAAAGGAAAAAATGATCACATCTCAAATTAAAAATCCACTAATCTTAACATTACAGTCTTTTTTCCCATTAAATTTATTTTTAATAGTTAACTTTTTCAAGTTTAGATAATATTGATTTCTTTTATACGTTTCATATTTAATTTAAATATTTTTCATAATTTTCTTCTATGAAATTTGTGTGATTAGTAAAAATCAATTTCCTTTTATTAAAGTACTTAATGATATGAATAGACAATTTTATTTTATTTTTGACCGCGCAAAGCCCGGCTAAGTACACTAGTTATTCAATAACTCTAAATAGTGTACTACGTATTCTTTCTCCATTTTAATTTATTTATTTGATTTTAATTTGATACTAAATTAAAAAAGTAAAGTAGACTTTTCATTCTAATGGTCTTAAACTAAAGATATATAAAATATATCAAAAATGTATAGTCTTAAACATGTTACGTGGAAAGTTAGAATTAAAATGTTATCAGAAAAAGAAAGAGACAATTTTTTAAATGAACTAAAAGAATAAGTATAAAACAAATAAATTAAAATGGAGGGAGCATTCTTCTATATGAAGTTTGATGAAAAACTTAGGGATCGTTTGGTACAAAGATTAATAACATAGGGATTAGTAAAGTAAGAATTAGTAAGCATGGATTAGTACACCCTTATCCAATACTCCCTCCATTCCTATTTACTTGTCAAATATTTTCTAATTTGATATCCCTTTTCACTTATCATTTTTGACAAATTAAGAAAGGATAATTTATTTTTTCCTATTATACCCTCAATTTATTAACATTGAGTTAATGTTTTTTAAAATAAAATGAGTAAATATATTTGAGATCCTATCAATTAATAGGGTAAAATGGTAAAGTCACTATATCATTCAATCTTTTTCTTAATAGGTGTGTCAAGTCAAAATTTGACAAGTAAAAAGAAAGAGTGGGAGTATTAATTATCATATTTTGCTTTTCCAGAGTCAAGTTATAAAAATTTGACTAGCATTTTTAAATATATATTTTCATCAAACTGATATATAATTATTATTTTTTTGTAACTTATAGTACCTATAGTATAGTTTTAATGTCAAAAAAAATTAAATATAAAATATTAAATTAATCTAATTTTAGGTTCAAAAATTAGTTAAATTAATTTTCAAAAAGGAAAAATACGAGAAGTAATTTGGGACGGAGGAAGTAGTACATATACAACCCTTTAGACGGTATATAAAAATTTATTCGTATTCAATTATTTATTTATTATAATGAATACAAAGACACAAATTTTTTAAATACATGTATATTTTTATTTAACTATATATGATTTAGTAATTTGTATTCACATTTTAATTGTGAATACAGAAGGACTAGTGACAAATAAATAGGAAGTGGTCCACTATCCAACATGTGTTTAATTTGGCTCATTCTTTTGTATGATGTATCAACAAGAATTCTCTCATAGGTTTAAAACGACCTTATTTACTTATATTACTCAAACTTAATATATAAATATGTCATTTAACTTGATCGTAATTTGTATTTATGCTCTTTAATTTTGGGTGTGTACAAGTAGACACTTAACCTTATATAAAGTTGAACAAATTGACACATGCTTCCTTCGTGACATCCTACGTGTCGATTTACGTCCTACATGGTGTCCTATGTGTATTATGTCACGTGGGACTCATGTGTCTACTTGCTCAACTTCATACAAATTTAAGTGTTTACTTGTGTACATCCAAAGTTTAAGAGCATAATATAAAATGAGGTCAAATAAATTATTTTCAACTATTAATTGTCACATAGTCGTATACAATGGTTTTATTTATTCGAATTGTGTATATCTACTTGCTTCAGCTTAATATATAATGCAAATTTTACCTCAATTTTACATTTTTTTTTCTTTAAATGCAATGACTACTTTCTTGTTCCAAACTATTTATTTTAATTATATATTTTTGTAAGGCCAATTTGTAAGAAAAAAACTAAACGTGACTCGAAATCTATCATTAGATAAAGAAAATTAGTTTTATTTAAAATAATGAAGTATCAATCGTGTATTTTTTTTTCTAGATGCAATAAGTAATTATTTCAATTATGTATTTTTCATTTTGAGCCAAAAAAATTAGAGAATTTTTCTTCACTTGGAAAATAATGCAAAAAGAACTTTGAGAATGTTTCTGAAGCAAATGACAATGACTTTGTCTTCTGAGTAAACTGTCGATAAAATATTACAAAATTGGTAGGCCAAACGGTACTTCATCTGTCCAATAATATATGTTCACTATTAACTTTACACACTTCTTAAGAAACTATAAATGAAAGATAATTTTATTATATCATCTTTTGAAATAATAAATACAATATCTTGAAAAATTTAAATCATATATACATATTCAAATCTATATTAACTTGATGTCATTGTAATAATCACAAATTTTTAAATCCTACATCCGCTTCCTGAATTAATTAACTATTTGTTTATAAGAGTTTAATTTATTCTTAGACTTAATTAATATATAAAACTTGTCTAATTCTGCTAAACATGTATTCTACAAAAAATACGGCAGCATTCACTGTAATTCTATTATATTTTATTATTAAAATAAAAAATTAAGTTGCTTCAAAACAAATCTTTTGATGTTTAATTAGTGCTTAATTAAATAAGACAATAATAATATTTTAAATACTTCTTACTTGTACTATGCTAATTAATATTTTCACCTAACACATAAAATAAGCACCACAGCCCAAAAAAGTCAGAGTTTGGGTATCAATACTGACTCTTTATATTATTATTGGTATACTATATATTACATATTATATATACAATGAGATCTTGCTCTAAAACAACACTTACTAATCACTTTTCGATTTTATCTTTAAAAATGATTATTATCGTGGAGTTTCAAATTTCACCGGTAAAACATTAAAATTATCCTGGAGTTTTACTTATGGTATTTGAAACTCCATACCAATAATAACTATTATTAAAATGTGATAAATAACGTGATTATTTTGTTAATTTTATCCACCTAATTCACATTACACACTACATTCTTACAACTAAATCAAAGCTAATGTCTTTTAAATAATTGTTATCAAGGTCAAGTAATGGATTAATAAGTTTTTATGTAATAAAAATTAAGTTCATGACTGGAGTATTATTGTGGGTAAAGTTTAGTGATTTAACATTATATTATAGTAAATAAAGTTCAATTACTATAATAACATGGTAAAAATATTGTTTTGTGAGTTTATTTTTGTGACCATACGTGAAATTAAATGATAGTAGGATAAAGAATTTATTTACCAATTAAAGGTGATAAATTTAATATCTTTTAATGAGGATAATTAGGTTTTAGGTGAGGAAAATAGAGACATTTGATCTCCTAAAAATGAGACCACGTCTGCTAAAAAAATTGTGACGACATTATATTTTTAATTCTTTTTTTATTAAATTTTTATCAATTTATTTTTTATTAATAAGAAAAAAATTGACGTGACAGTAGAAAAAATAAATTATTGGACCATTCAATATTGGCGTGCATTATTTGTTGCAAAGAGCCAAATTTGAAAGTTTCATCCATTTTGATAGTGATTTTGTGTTTTTCCCATTATCCTAATATATGTAGAAATGAATTTAATTAATATAGATTGATATTATAACATAAATTTATATTATTAGGTCATCTAAAAGTAAATTGCAAGAAACTTTTGTGTATATATTGATACTATAATAATAACTATGTCTCAGGTCAAGTATACGTGACGATCGATTATATATATATATATATGAATTTTTACTGATTATATATTTTTTTATTGAAACTCAATTTATATCATCACTCATAACCTCGTTTTAAGGGAATGTAAAACTTCCGAGACAACTTCCTTCCCCTTAATTTTAGGTTTAACCTCATTCCGTTTTAACATCTTCACTCACCATAGCTTCAGCAAGTTTAGCCAATAAAATGCATTTTAATAGATATGTTATATAGCAAAGAAACTTTACTATTGGTATAAATATTCTTGAACCTATTAATGTATCTAAAAAAATCAGCTAAAATAAGTTGATAATTTTAACAAAGTAAGGATTATCTTGGGACACATAATTTATTTATTTATTTATTTTTATAAAAAAAAAAACAATAAAAAGTCATACGTTCATATAAATTTTGAACCAAACATTTCTTTGGAAAAAATTGAATATAGCCAAATTGGGAAATTGACACATTAAAGTGTTCATCAAGCAAAGTCTCTTAGGAAACTTTGAGGGAATTTTTGCCAATTAAAAGACCAATGAGACAAATTATATACAATTTAAATATTTAATGCATTAACTTCATTTTTTGGTCACTTAAATATTAGAAAAAAATATTAATTTTAGTAATGATTTCTATTTTATGAGTATTAATTAAAAGAGACATAAACCTCACCTCTCAATTCAATTCATTTTCCAACCCTTTCAACACATTCTTGATAGGACAGAAGCCTCACATCATAAATAAGATATCGAAAGTCTGGATCCCTTTAATTATTTTTTTTTTTTAAAAAAGGTTAAAATATTTTATTAAACATTTCACAAAAATCAAAATTAGAATTATATGTGTAACTAAATATAACTAAAAGAAAATCAATTTTGCAATCATTTTTAACAACTTTCTCTAATTTTACTCTACTGATTTTGCCTAATATGTTGAGGTTATATAGCGAACAACATTTTAATTCCATAAAAAGTAGGAACAAGATATCAAGTCAATAGCGGTGAAGTCAAAAATTTTGTTAAAGTTGTTCAAGATTTAATAGATACGTATGAAATTTTCTACCTACATACTTCATATATTTTCTATGCAACCTAATATAATTTTTCGACAGATGATATTCAATTACCCTCCTATAAGTGGCTACACAATTGACCTGAACTTTATATATATATTCTATTCTCCTGAGACTTCACTCGTAAGATTATTTTTACCCAATCTTGAATTTGTCGGTACCTCAAAGCAAAGAAGAAAAAAGGGAACTTTCACTTCCAATATTTTATTTTGTTTTTCTCTTTTCCCCCAATTTATGATCATAAAGACAAAATAAAAAAACAATAAAATCAATCATTATTTTCATAAAGTTAAAATAAAATAAAAGGGAATATTATTATTAATATGAATTTTTTACACAACTATTTCATGCACAATGTAGAGAGAGAGAAAACAGAGCACATATAGAGAGAGAGAAGCAGAGAACTACTGTGTGTGTGTGTGAAAATCTACCGGAAAAACACCATTAAACCCACTTCAGATCTACCGTATTCTGTCCTCTCAACCCATTAAATAATCAAATTCATCACTTTTCAATCTCAAAATCCTGAAATTTTAGGAAAAAAAATGATAAAAATTGCTCTGTTTTAACTCATTTTTATCAACATTCAATAGTCCGGAGTATTTTTATTTTTTTTATCGATTTGAGTTCTCATGGTGGTTTTAAGGTAGTGTGCACCGGAGCTCCGATAAACGGAAGGGAAGAGCTCCGGCGAGAATTGTGAATTGGATTTTTTTCCTGTAATAAATGAGTTGAGTTGAGGGTAAAAGTGTAAAAAAAATGTTTAAGTCGGCTAGATGGAGGAGCGAGAAGAACAAGATCAAAGTTGTATTCAAATTGCAGTTTCATGCAACTCAGGTAAAAACTAATAGTAGTAGTAGATATATATATATATATATATATTGAATTTTTACTGTTTGTGTTGGTTTTTGGTAGTTGTAGTTTTTTTTTTTTTTTTTGAAAGAGTAATTAGTGTTGAAAAATGTTGGAAATAGCAATCTGAATTGGATGATTTGATTGATTAGGAAGAAGAAAGGTTAAAGAAAAAACTTGAAGCATATTAAATTTGTGATACAATTCATTTTTTCCAATTGATATAGTTTGTGTTAGGTCCAGACTCCACTTGTGGGATTACGCGGGATATGTTGTTGTTGTCGTCTTTGTTATATACTAGGAATTCAGAGGCGTATCCAAGGAGGGGTCACCGGGTTCACGTGAACCCATGCTCCCCTCCTGAGATCATATATAGTAGTGTTATATTTTTGAAATATAGATGTGTGAACCCATATTCGGAGTATCATATAAAGAGATGATGACTGGGTGCACTTCTCTACGTGAAGTTAGAAATTTGAATTTTATATTCATCTTGTTTTATTTTTCTTTGTAAAATTAGATAACACCTCTCTAAATGGTTATTGATAACACTTTTGACATTTTAATTAGTTTTGGACCTATAATATTTAACGGTTTTCAGTACTAAGAACCTAAATGTCCAACCGATCAAATTTATATTTTAGATCAACCTTTTTGTAATAATGCACCCATCATCCCGAAATCCTGGATACGCCTCTGACTAGGATGAGTGGGTTGAGGTATCAGGTTTAATTTCTAGCCGAGTCAAAATTACTAGGACGTGTACTGGTGGGAGGTAAGAAGTACTTCTTGGAATTGGTTGGGGTGCGCGTTAGCTGAACTTGATGATATGGTTATAGAAAAAAATCTAGGATAGGAATTGCTTTTTTTATTGGGATTCAGGTGTTACATTGTGAATATCTTTGAATTTAGGCATGCGCTCTATCGACCAATAATTTGGCATTGGAAGATAAATTATTCAGTTTTGGAATGATATGGTGTGTTGTAGTACTGTTCTATTACTATCGGTTGTTTGTTGTATTACTTCTTTTTTCTGGACTGCTTTGGACTGTTTTTTTCTTGAGCTGAGGTTTAGAGGAAACAGCCTCTTTACCTCTGTGTACACTCTATCTTCCCCCGACCTCAATTCGTGGGACTACACTGGGTGTGTCGTTGTTTTTGTAGAATGAGATGGTGTCAATCAAGTAGAATGGATATAGAGGATTCAGATAATCGATCCAATAATTTGGATTTGATACGTAATTGGTGATTGATTGATTAATCCCTCTGCATTTTCATGGGAAAAAAGCTGTTTTCTGCTTGCTTTTTCCTTCGATTTGTTTCTCTTCAAATCAGGCACTTTTTTTCGAGGCAATGGATAAAAAGTTAAATGTATCGCAGAAGAGCATTGTCTGCTAACTCATGAGTCAGTAGTCACTCTTTTGAAACAGTGATACTATCACGCCTCAATCTTTCTTCTGTTTCTTGTTCGTTTTTCTATAGGGTAATTGAAATACTGATATTCTTTCAAAACATAACAAATTAATTTGTATATGTGCCATAGGTAGCGGGGGATGCATTGATGATATCGGTGGTCCCTGCTGATGTGGGAAAGCCAACGTTAAAATTAGAAAAGGCACCAGTTCGTGATGGGAGCTGTTACTGGGAGAAAGCAGTTCTTGAAACTGTGAAGTTCATTCAAGAACCGAAGTCGGGGAAGATTCATGAAAAAATCTATTACTTCATCCTGGGAACTGTAAGCTGCATTTTCGAGTCTAAGATTTTTATGCTGCATTGATCCCTTGGCAAGTGATTTACGTAATTTGTTTGGATGTATACTTTGTAGGGGTCTTTAAAATCCGGAGTCGCTGGAGAAGCTTTGATTGATTTCTCGAATTATGCTGAGGCGTCTAAGATCTCTTCTGTTTCTCTTCCACTCAAAAATTCAAAATCGGGAGCTTTATTGCATGTAAGTCTCTCATCCATTCATGAACGAATATGCATCGCATTGCTATTTTGCTAGCTTTTTGGACCTGATTGGATTTAGATGATGTTGTTCGTTGTCCATAGGTTTCGATACAGAGGATTCAAGATTCTTCTGATCAAAGGTGCTGTCCAGATCCCTGATGATTTCCATGATTTTCTTCTAAGTTTTTGGTTCTTGCATAGTGTCGAATTTAAACTAGTCTTTTTAAAATCTTTTTTGGTGCTTCTACAGTGTTGAAGAAATCGAAGATGCAAGACCGAATTTCAATAATATGATCTTGAGGACACAACTAAGCAATGATGACGTAGAAGCTAGCCTTAAGGGAAATTCTACACAGGTAAGACATAAAAACTTCTGTCTGATTGCAAGAGAACGAAGATCCGAGGATTGATCCTTCGACCTGAGTTTGTTTTGACTGAGAAGATTGTCTCTTTTCTTGTTTGTATTTGGTTTTAATAGGATGGTCTGATCAACAAACCTATTTTGCACAATGGTGAACTGAATGGCATCCACAGGGCATCCGGTGAATCTGATATTACCATATCCAGTTCTGGTAGCAGCTCAGGGCTTGATACGCCTCGGAGAATCAAAATGAGAAACAACATTGGCAATCAGGATCACATAAACTTCCCTTTGTCTCCAAATCATGCGTTAATTCTGCGGAAGCCCAGTATTGACGTCTCTACAACAGTTTCTGAAGAAATTCAGCAGTCAGAATGGCTGGGGGGTTCCGCTCTCGAAGCAAGTACAGATGGCTCTTCGAGCACTCCAAGAGAAACTCTTCTTAGATTAGCATCACAGGAGGTCTCAGATATTGTTGTTGTGAAGCTAACATCTGAGCTCGCAGCGTTTGCTAGGCAGGTAGAAGTGTCAGACTTGGAACTTCAAACCTTGCGTAAACAAATCATCAAGGAGAGCAAAAGAGGTCAGGATCTCTCGAAAGAGGTTGCTACCCTGAAAAATGAACGAGACGCTCTCAAGGAAGAATGTGATAAACTAAAAGCTTCCCAAAGACGTTTAAACGAGGCGAAATCCAAAGACAAGTTGCTCTATGAACAAGGGGATCTTCAAACTCTTGTTAGTGAACTTAGGCAAGAGTTGGCTTATCAAAAGGAACTTAATGCAAATCTGGAAATACAGCTTCAGAAGACACAAGAATCGAATTCCGAGTTAATTCTTGCTGTGCGTGACCTAGACGAAATGTTAGAGCAGAAGAACAAACAAAATGTTAGTCTTTGCAACAAATCAACCACAGATGCTGAAAATTTGCCGGATGTCGTCTCCAAGCATGAAATGACTGATGAAGATGACGAAGAGCAAAAAGCACTAGAGCAGCTTGTGCGAGAGCATAGTGATGTCAAGGACTCATATATGCTGGAGCAAAAGATCACAGACCTGCGCGGTGAAATCGAGATATACAGGAGAGAAAGAGATGACTTAGAGATGCAGATGGAGCAACTTGTCCTCGACAATGAGATACTGAAGCAAGAAAACCATGATATGTTATACAAACTTGAGCAAAGTGAGTTTCAGGAACAACTGAAGATGCAATATGAATGTGCAACTTCTTATTCAACTGCAACGGAACTTGAAGGACGGATTACGGGTTTGGAGAATGAACTGACAGAGCAAGCAAAAGAACTCTCCGATTCATTGGTCACCATAAGTGAGCTCAAAGCTCAAGTCAGTAGCCTAGATGAAGAACTGGAAAATCAAGCTCAGGGATTTGAAGCTGATCTTGAAACTCTTTCTTGTGATAAAGTCAAACAAGAGCATAGAGCAATACGAGCTGAAGAAGAACTGAGGAAGACAAGACGGCACAATGCTAGTACAGCAGAGCGGCTTCAGGACGAACTTAAAAATCTCTCCATGCAAATGATGTTCTCATTAAAAGCGAACGAAAAGAAAGCGTTACATGAAGCTAATGAGCTCCACCTGCAGAAAATGCATTTTGAAGAGACGCTTCAAAAATCAACCGAGGAACTCCGATCAATCAGAGTGCATTATGAAGCAAAAATGCTTGAGCTTTCTAGCCAGGTAACTAATATGTACAGTCAAATGGAAAAATTGCAGTTGGAAATTGAAGCAAAATCCGCACAACTAGAAAAACAAGAAGAGGTGGCTAAAGGAACTGAACACCACTTGTCGCAGAAAATCATCTCTCTTAAAGTTGAGATTGAAAATCTATTAGCAGACAAGAATATCCTTTATCAACATGCCGAACAGAAGAATATGCTAATCGAGGAGTTGGAAAATACTAGGAAATCAATTGAGAACATGCGATTGCTTGTCGAGCAAGGTCACAGTGAAAGAAGAGAACTGGAAACTAAGCTAGATTTAGTGGAAAAAGAAGCTATGGAGACTGTGAAGGAACTAAACGCCACGAGGTCTATTATGGATGAGAAGGAGACATTAATATTTGAACTGCATTTGGAAGTGAATATACTTGTATCTGAATGCAATGAAATGAAGAAGTCTTTGTTTGAGGATGAACTGGAGAAAGAAAATTTGAGAAAGGAGCTGTCCCGGCTGAAAGAGGATCTGAAGAAGAAAGAGGATGCATTAAATCGTTTGGACAAAAAACTCACAGATGCTAATAGTCTAAAAGAGACAATAAAGTTGCTTGAGGTAATATTCACCTACATTTGATCTACCTAAATCTAGTTGTAAATCGTTGGAATTGATTTATTCGTGTACTTCATAACATGATTGAGATTATTTCCATCTACAAAGGTAACATTCATGTAAGAAATCCATTGTGCATTTACTCTTGCTATCACTAGTCATGACTGAAGTTTGTGATTGAAGTAGCTAGGTCAGGTTTGAATCAACAATGATACGATTTTCACACTGTTTAACTCTTATTAAAGTGCATCTGACTGATGGTACATTGATACAGGTGGCG
The DNA here is from genome assembly GCA_029007595.1 of Solanum commersonii. Classification (NCBI taxonomy): domain Eukaryota; kingdom Viridiplantae; phylum Streptophyta; class Magnoliopsida; order Solanales; family Solanaceae; genus Solanum; species Solanum commersonii. The sequence goes on along the minus strand of JAJTWQ010000108.1, from coordinate 1,891,952 downwards.
ATGGAAGATCTAAATCTCACAACTACAACAGGCACGGAAGATGAAAATCCCCCTCAAACGTTGTCTACAGAGAGGTATGAGTCTGCCCTGCATTCAAGATTGATTCTTATGCTGTTCAAATCTATGTTGCTTGAACCTTCAAAATGTCGCCGGGTGCGTGTCGGATCCCACGACAACATTTTTGGAGAGTCTGAGCTATATAGGATCAAATAACTTTTGACAAAGATGAGTTTATATTATTAAAATCATTCCATATCACTATTGAGTCACTTGAACAAGGATAACTTTACACTATTTGAGTGGCGGTCCATTTTTGACATGCATAATACATAGATAGATACTGGTGGTTAAACTCTCCAACTTTGAATTAACACATCTAGACACCTCAAGGCGGGCTCAACTTGTCTCCACTGTGTCACTTGAACACTCCCAACTTACAAAATGATCATCTAGACATCTCTAAAATTTATGTGTCACGTCAGCATTAGGTGTCCACGAGACAAAGTGAGGATGAGTTGGAGTGGGTTAGTTGTCAGTTGTAACCAAGTTGAGGTGTTTCGATGTGCACTCTCAAATTTGGAGTGCTTTTTTTCCCGCTGAGGACAAGTTTGAGTGTTTGTTTATGTATTATGCCTTTTTGACTATACATACACATTGCGTGAATAAACTGTCGAAGACTAATTATTCTAGATGTCTCCACAATAATTGTCTCTCTTCTACATTCCTAATTGGCAATGCAGCAACAACAGCTGTTGTTCGGACGAGGAAATGGAAAGCACAGCATCCAATACCAGAAATCTCGAAGAACTAGCAAATGAAACGGAACTACTGAAGGAGAGGAACAAGTTCATGGAAGTTGAATTGAAGGAAATGCAAGGTAGATATTCAGAAATAAGCCTCAAATTTGCAGAGGTAGAAGGAGAAAGACAGAAGCTCGCGATGAAACTGAGAAACATCAAGAGCACGAAAAAAGAGCTCGTAAAATAGATTTAGATTGAAATAAATGTAAATTGCTGAGGGATTATTTATTTATTTTGGCATATTCTTTATTTATTTTTTCCTTGCATAGAGTTACACCATCAGATAAAATACAAAAAAATGAGTAGTTTTAGCATATAGTTACAATTCCTTTGAGAAATAAGATGCTGTGTAAGAGCATTTCTAGTTGTTTTTGTAGGTAGTGACTGGTGATATTTTCTACCTATGAATTTCTTTTACTAAAAAATTACATTGTATATATACGGAAATATTTTTATTTATTTATAAGTTGTAAATGTTGAATCCTTTTGATGCATGCACAATCATGGGCGGAGCAGGCTTTTTAGCTATGAGTTCGGTAGAATCTAGTAACTATGATTTGAATTATGTATGTGTTAAAAAAAATCATTTAATATGTATAAATTCATAATATAGTAAATAAAAAGAAAGTGCAATCACATACTCATAAACTAAAAATTCTGACTCCGTTGATCTAATAATCATATGCATAACTCACCAGTGACAAAGTCATACAACTTTACCATACTCGAGAGGTTTCTATTCTTCCATTCTTAATTAAAAACTTGAATTTGAGTTTTAAAATGATTTTTTCTTGGTAAAATACTTTTTACCTCATAGTGAATCTATTCGATGTAAATCCAGATTAATTGGTCAATGGGCTTCAGAAATGAATGGTAAACCAAAAAACAATTGGTTCCAAAAACTTCCAAAAGACCTATTGTATATATATTTGACAAATTTCTTGAAATAAATATTTCGTTTAAGCAAAAAATTATTGAATTCAATTTAATTCACCTACTAATAGTGTAAAGATGTATGTTATATGTATAGTAAATACTTATTAATATTAAAATGTTTATTACACCATTTCATGTTGCTACTTAATATTTTATCAAGAAGATTTAATACGGTAAATCTTTATAATTGACAATAACAAGTGGACAAGTGGTGACTAGATTTCAAGCTAAATATTCTTATATATTTGATGAATTTTTAAATATAAATATATGGTCTATAAAAAAGTTATTGAGTTCATGTGACCATTATCATGACACTAGAATCGAAATGAAAGAAAAATAATATTTACGCTACTAAATTGCTTGAAGAATAGAAAAATTAACTTAAATAGTTGTTTACTAAACTGCTTAAATTAAAAATAGACAACAAATTATAAACTAATTAAATCGGCAGGGCCCATTCCCTACCTCTCAAGTGTCATTTTTTGTATTCATATCAATATTTTTGCTTAATTTGCTTATTTTATTCTCTTTTTGAGAATCCAACAAAACCGTAATCGCCACCTTTCGAGTGCACATTGGGTGAACTCACTAGTAAGATGTAAAGTGCAGGTCAAGTCCGACGTGACAAACTCAGAAAAGACATTAACGGGAAGAATTGATCTCTTAACTTTTCTAATGAAATATCATATATTGTATCAATTCAATCACTTTTACAGATTATTTGCTTATATATATTTTAAACTTTTTCATTGCTATCATTTAACGCAAGATAAATTCATCTCTACGAATCAAATTATATCACATAAATTGAACACGAGCTCTGAACGTGAGAAGCTTGAACACGACAGGGTCGCTATTGTTGAGCCCATCAGTTTGTATTCATGCTAATATTTTCAACATGGTCTGTTTCCAAAAATAGTAGTACTCCAATCAATCAATTCATTATGTGAATTTAAATTAGTCGGCCAGTATATTCGAAATATATATTTTCAACGTAGTCTGTTTCCAAAAATAGTAGTACTCCAATCAATCAATTCATTACGTGAATTTAAATTAGTCGGCCAGTATATTCGAAATATATATTTGATGATTGAATTTGATAAGATCACTCTGGTTTTTATTAGAAGTTTTAAATTCAAGCTCTTAAATTAATAGAAACTCCTTATGGAAGTGTATGTTTTCCCTTTTAGTGTACATGATGCGAATTTGAATTAATGGATCAACACAGTCGGATAATTAGAAAAACATTAACATCTTATGAAAACATAAAATATATATACATATATATATGTATGTATGTATGTATTTTTGGGATTTGCATACATAGTGTCAGCTATTTGAATTAAAATGGATCAACAAACACATACATAACCCCTCAAACTTGGATAATTAGAAAAACATTAACATCTTATGAAAACATAAAAAAAAAAAAACATTTGCGAATGAACATAAAAATTTTCAAACAATAATATTATTTTTTGAGATATATATATTAAATATATTTATTATTTCTTGTATATATATATGTATTTTTATATAAATCAATATTTTTGGGATTTGCATACATAATGTCAGCTATCAATTACTGTAGTTTACTTTTCTTCTAATATCTATGCTTTGACTTGTTGCAATATTATAAAAACAATAAAGTAAATGACAAAGCGGATGACTTGGAAAGTGTTTTAAGAAGGTGATTGAAGTACTTTTTGGAGTATATAATTATTTAATTAAAAGCAATCAACTATATAAAATTCTACCTAATTAAGATAAATGTACGATTAAAGATTAAAGATTGTGGTGAAATTATAAGTTTCGAGTTTGAACTTCGGAGAAAAAAAATCAATGAATTAAGAAAAGATACTTTGTAAATAAAGAAAGTTTTAAAATCAAACAAATGAAAAGAAAATATATGTTAATTATTGTATCTTTTTACAAAATTTTAAGGAGAATTTTCAATTTCACAAATAGGAAAATCACATAAATCGCCCTACATTACTCTACTTCACTTGTATATTTCGGATTTGGCTTTCCTCCATTACACTTTTCCTCCATTCATCAAGTTCACTTCTAGATGAGAGACATGTGTTCTATTTAATTTTTAAAAGTCAAGATTATATTATATTAAGAAGTATTATAACCATAGTTAAGTTAACAAATTTTGGTAAACTATTCTCCAAATTTGGTAAGAACAAGATATTCCACATAAATTTTTAATATCCATTAATATCATTATTTTCATCTTATATTTTTTTTAAAACATATTAAACTATGCGATCTTTAAGATGAGAATCAACCAAAAAAAATTGTGGCAATAAACTTTACCCTTGAAATATTATGTTGAGAAACCAAAAAGAAGGTAAAAAATTATCAATATTGACAAAAATTATAAAATAAAAGAAAGGGAAATAAAAATAATAATAATAAAAAATCAAATGTTATCAAGATTACAAATGTGAAATATCAAAATTCTAAAGTTTAGGAGAAAGTGTGGTTGTTGTGTTTGAAGAAGGAAAAAAAAAAGAAATATATATGTTTTTTAAAAATATTCATTTTATCTTCTTCGTTTTTTTGTTTTTGTTTTGTGAATTTTGAAAACATATTTAAAGCCAAAATATTTTCGAAGACCGTTATTTATCAGGCTAAATAAAAATATTGTTAGATTCATGTTCTACTTTAAAATATTTGAATAAGAAAATATAAGATGAAATCAATGATATTTATTAAATATCAAATTTGTGGACAATATTTTGTTCTTACCAAATTTGGAGAATAGTTTTCCAAAAAAATTGTTGACTTAACTATGGTTATAATACTTATTAACATATTAAATCTTGACCTTTAAAAATTAAATAAAACACATGTCTATCATCTAGAAGTGTACTTGACGAAATGGATGGAAAAGTGCAATGGAGGGGAGCCAAATCCATATATTTCATGTGTATAACTTTGAATATCTCATTAATTATATACAAAGAGAAATTAAATTAGACGCACGTCACATTGAAACTGATATGAATACAATAATATTGTTTGTGAGTCCCTTTGTGTAACGACCTGATTCCGCCGTTAGAGAAAAGTCAATGGAGAAAGAATTGGGACCAGAAAACTTTTTCGTAGTAACTTGAGATTTCCTAACCTAGTCCAGATTTGGACGAAATCGGAATCAGTGAGGTCTAGGAAAATCTGGTAACAATCGGGTGACTTATTCATGATTTTGATTATATGAGTGGTTAGATAAGTCGTTAAGGAACCTGCACGATTTTACGGAATTGAATTCGGGTGAGTAGAGCTCCCGGAATCGATCTTAGCATGAATGATATTTTCTTAGCGTCGTTGGTTAAAGGTGTGTTGTGAAATGGGGGTCTTGAAATTATTAAAATAGCTCACTGGTTCCGTGCAAGCTGCTGGGGCAGGATTTTTGCCGCCAGGGCGGGGCCTCTGTAGCGGGGTGGGGACCGTTGTGGCGGGTCCGACGCGACTTAATGTCGTAAATAAACTCCAAAATATTTTTATTCGGCACTTTTCGACTTTGAGAGCTAAGGAATGACCCCAGACGAGTTCTTGACCATTTCTCACCATTCTTGAGGCTAAAGGTAAGATTTTAACTCCCCGAATCCGTTTTTCGATCCTTAGAAAATAGTTTCTTGGGTAATTATCATTGGGGGAAGGTTTTGATCTGAAGTTAATAATTTAAATTCAAGTTCTTAAATTAATAAAAACTCCGTATGAAAGTGTACGTTTTCCCTTTTAGTGGGACATACATGATATGAATTTGAATTAGTGGGCCAACACAGTCTGATAATTAGAAAAACATTAACATTTTATGAATAAAGTGGTTGCCTTTTCATTCAACACAGCGAGTTCAAAATTTAAATTCGATGTGTTAATACTTAAAATACTTAGCATAGAAGTTATCTTAAATTTGAAATTTTGAATTTAAAATTTAATATTTAGTTAAAATTTAGTGATTTTTCTTAAATGATATTTTATAATAAAGATGCTTAATTTAGTTGAACTCATAATCAATTAACTTTATATGCCTCTATTAATACATATCCTAGCTCAAAAAAACATAGAGCATAATACTAACTAGATATATATGTTTTTTTGGGATTTGCATATATAGTGTCAGCTATCAATTATTGTAGTTTATTTTGTATCTATGTTTTGACTTGTTTTTTTTTGTTTTTTTGCTCGGCGTTCGAAATTCACATTGGAGCTTCGACTAAATACGGATGGTGCTCTGCAAGGCTCATTTAGGGGTGGCGCTCCCAACAAGATTTTCTTCATACCTAAAGCTCGAACCCGATACCTCTAGTTAAGGGTGAAACACTCTCACCAATACACCACAATCCATGTTGGTATGTTTTGACTTGTTTGAATATAATAAAAACAACAGAAAAGGCTCAAAAATACCCCTGAACTATTGGAAATAGCTCACATATACCCTTGAACTATATTTTGGCTCAAAAATACCCTTCCGTTAAAGTATTGGGTCACTTTTACCCTTACTATTAACAGAGGTGTGTTAAGTGCAATGTGGGCGCCACATAAGCACCAAACAACTCTCACCTCCACATAGACTCAAACATCCTAATTACTAATTTTGCTCTCATCTTTCTCAAGAGATACACTTTCACCTATTCTCATTCTCTAATACATCATACGATTTCCCCTTTCTCTAATACGATTTCCCCTAGGGTTTCACAGATTTCCTCTCATGGTCGCCATTGGATTTTAAAGTTGATTTCGCGTTCTAGGTTAAGAAACTATTTCACCCCTTTCTTATTTTCGTTACTGGAGTCCCATTTGGATTTTGGGTTTAGGGGTTGCCTAGGTGGTGGTGGTGGTTGGTAATGGATAATAATGTTGGTGAAATATGGGCACGGACCCATTAGCTTTTGGTGTTTGTTGTTCCTTTTTCTTCACCCTTTGTGTTTGTACAGAGATATTCACTCCTAGTTGAATTGGTTTTCCCTCTCAATGGATGATGCAATAACACTTATTTGTGTGTGATTGATTATGACTAGATATATTGCTTTATTGAGGACAGAGTCCACTACAATGAGTAGGTTCTTTGTCCTTTTCATTGTGATCGGTGCATGATGTATGGTGGCTAATTTGAGCTATACTATGACTTGGGAGACTTCTTGAACATTATAAAGTGGGAAATGAGTTGTGTGCGCCTTATTCATAACTTTCCGTTGTCATATGTTTCCAGGTTACCTTGTCCTATACCAGTATCAACAAATGATATCCGATGAATGATTCCAAGACTCTAAAGTAATATCAAAGTTGTTGGACAAGTTAATAGGTTGCTGAGTGCTGACTAGTGAACAAAATGTGAGGAGATTCACCAAACATGATGATTAGAGAAATGAGAATGAATGAAATTGTATCTCCTAAGAAAATGAGGAAAAAATTAGTATTAGGATCTTTTGAGTCTATGTAGAGGTGAGAGTTGTTTGATGCTTATGTGGCATCCACGTGGCACTTAACACACCTCTGTTAATAGTAAGGGTAAAAGTGATCCAATACTTTAACGGAATGGTATTTTTGAGCCAAAATATAGTTCAAGGGTATATGTGACCTATTTCCAATAGTTCAGGGGTAATTTTGAGCCTTTTCCGTAAAAACAATAAAGTAAATCACAAAGAGGATGACTTGGAAAGTGTTTTAAGAAGGTGATTGAAAATACTTTTTGGAGTATATAATTATTTAATTAAAAGCAATCAAGTATATAAAATTCTGCCTAATTAAAGTAAATGTACAATTAAAGATTAGCGTAAAATAAAAAATATCTTCATCTTCCATTTAAAGATCTTGAGTTTGAACTTTAGAAATAAAGTGAATGGATTAAGAAAAGATACAAAAGCTACTTTGTAAATAAAGAAAATTTTAAAAAATCAAACAAATAAAAAAGATGTGTATTGTACTTTATTTACGAAATTTTAAGGCCTAAACAACATTGTTATAAGGAGATTCTACAATCTCGTAAGTTATGAAAATCACCCTACATCACTCTACTTCACTTGTATATTTTAGGTGTACAACTTTGAATATCTCATTAATTATATACAAAGAGAAATCAAATTAGACGCACGACACATTGAAACTGATATGAATCTTAAAATACTATAGTACTATTTGTCAGTCCCTTTGGAATGTCGATAAAATTAAAATAATATTGTAGAAAAATTAGCATGACTTCTGTGCAAGATTGATACGAACAAATCAAGAAATTTTATAGGAATTTGTTGTGGGGTTAGTATGTTATTGTCATCAACATATTTGTTCATAATTTGCCATGAATCAATCCACATACTATTACAAAAGCCACAATTAGTGAGTGATCTATATTGGGTTCCACTTCTAAAGTTAACACATCTTCACCATACCCAAATCCTCTTGATGATTGCTTTTGTTTTACCTATAAATTCACCATAAAATGTTTTAGAACATAGAAATTAATTTTAATTTCTATACATTAAATAAAAAAAAAGTAATACTATCAGGACATTTAAAAGATAATTATAAATTATATGTTGTTAGTAGTCACATAATATTGGCAAGTGAGATGGACAAGTGAGATGGACAATTATTATCAACTCTTTATAAGCTAGTTTTTGAAACTGAGTTAGATTTAGTTTCTATTTCTTATCATGATATTAAAGTTATATCAGTTCCAATTCATATTTTACCCCCACATTGGGCACCTCTTCAATTCATATACTGTTCACGTTTCAAACGTCCAATTCTGGACGTGTCGGGAGGTGAAGGGTGTATTGAGTACACAACAACTATTGAAAGGAAATTGTAATTTCATATATGTTCATTTCCTTATCATGATATATCAGAGCCAAGCTCATCTCGATTCTTAGTTTACGTATCCAATATTAGACTCCATATTATATTATTCACGCTATAGCCTCTAATTAGCAAGTCTAGGGGTGCTTGTTTAGTAGTCTCACAATCGTGTTGGATGGTGCAACTGGACTTTTTACCTAGTTTTACACAATTCTCATCTCTTAAGCTAATTTTATTTAAACTTGATGTAGGTTTGTATTTTTTAGCACCATATATATATACCGATGGTACAAAAATTATTTAATAACAACATATACTAACCTCTGCAACAACTTGGTCAGTAGAATTTGTAACTTTATATGATGAATTTCTATCAAATTGTTGAATCTTGTAGCAATTTATTCCTACATTATTTTCATCACATGACCCAAAATTACAAATGACATTTTCTCTTGAAAAAATGTCACAATTCCTTTTTATTTGAAATAATGGTCTCCCTTTTATTTCACCACATGATCCATATCCATTCCAACGACCAAAAACTCTTAGTTTCTGAAAAAAAAATAACAATATTATTAAAAATTAATAGTAATAATATTAACAAATCAATATAATATTTCAATGAAATTTTCTAGTATTAAAAATTGATAATAATATCTAATTGTTGACTAAAACATTAATGTTGAGAAGTTAAGAATAAGTTAATTGTGAAGGGAAATGACAAACCTCCACTTAATTAAAAGTGAGGTTTTTCTTCCTTTGAAAAATGTTTTCCGGCCATAAAAACACTATCAGAAAATCGCTAATTTTAACGGAAATCAATCCGTTGGATATTGGCTTGTCAACAACTTTTTCAACAAAAATGTCTTACCGACAAGAAAAGTCAAATAACAAAAAATTTATAAAAGAATTAACGATTTTCTGGTAGTGATACGAGAACACACCCCTATAATAACATGTGAGTTCGACAGAATCCAATACTCAATTACTATCACTTGAGATCATATCTTAGAATTCAGAATTCTTCAAATTCTGACTCCGCTTCTGATAGATAACAATAATATTATTATAATTAATTACCTCTCTTTTAATTGAGAAGAGAACTTGGCCTTTGAGATCCATGATACAAACTTCATCTCTACAACTTTCTTGGTAATTATCAACTCTAAAAACAATTTCACCTTTGGAATTAAAAACAGTACATCCATTTCCATGGAAAATTAAAGATTTCATCCATATAGTAAATGTTTCTCTTATAGATTTAACATAAGGCGATGACGACGACGACGATGATGAAGGAGAAGATTGTTGTAACATTAATTCTGGACATATTTTAGCCATAATTAATTGAATTAGGAGCTTGAAGGAAGAAGAAGATGTAAAATTAAAGAATTAAAAGAATAAATGATATAGTATATGGTTAGAGAGGTATTGAAAGGGCTTATATAAAGTGTATAACATATATATTTTGAAGTCACACACTTGAAAATAGCTGAATAACATTGACTTGGAATATGTCTATGTGTAACTTTGACAAGGGTTTAGTTTCTTTCTGGTTTAGTTGTGTAATCAGAATTTTTTTACGAAACTTATATAGCTGTATATTCGTCTTTACGTTAAGATATATATAATTTATATAGGATGTATGTAGACCTAATCCTTATCTTTATAGAGAGGTTGTTGTCGACAGGATCAAAAGAAATGTTTTCGAAATAGAATTGCAAGTTCAATATGCTAAAAGAATAAGAAAATACAAAGCAAGGCAACATGTAGATAAAGTAATAATTATAAATATAATAAAACAAAAAAATGTTTGTCTTGTTTATTTATTGTGTCATTGTCCATTATATATATTACCCTACGCATTGATGTTATTCTAATAAGTTTGAAAGTGTCATGACTATAGGTAGAACCCACTCAAAAAAATAATTATTTCTCCTCCTATTCAAGTATTTAATTATAGCTTATTTTGTACTGGGGAAATTAATTAATTGTATTTGTATATTAAATATAAACCAAAATCTTGACTGAATTTACATGACTCATACCAATTCTATTTTTAGGAGGAGTCAACATACTTGGTTGTGTGTATGAATTAATTTTTAGTTAGTTTTCTAGATGAGATCAACAATAAAGTTAATAGGGCAAAATGGTCAAATTTTCTCTCGAACTATGCGAAATAAAACCAATTTACGTATCTTTTGTTAATAGTTTGAGCGAAAAGTATTCTTGGTGTTAGTTGTTACTAAAACGGACTAATTATTTTCTTATTTTCAAACAACGGAAGCTAATTAGCATGGTGATGACATGTCTCGCAATTAAGAATTAATTTTTAAAATTAAGGGTAAATTTGAACTTTTCGCATAGTTCAGAGGCAAAATTTGACCTTTCTTCTTAATTTGTATAGTTAAGATAACTATACTAACATGTTTTGCGATTACAACTTGTTAGATAGTTGTTACTTATTATGTTATTGTATGTGTTGTTACTTTAATATAACGTTGGTTTTGATTGTCATTTAAATTTATTGTATCATATCGTCAAATTCATCATTCTATAACAACGAAAAAGTCTCACTTTATATGATGTGATCACATCTTTATCTTATTTTTTTCCTTCTCATTTAGTTTTTGTGTATTATCTAATAATTCTATTTATTTTTATTGTTTTTTTTTATAAAAAAATCTCGTACCCTAAAATTTTTTATAAGTTTGTCTATACCTATCGTATTATATAATAACGAAATAGTATATAATCTATCCAAATAATATATTCAACAGAATAATGCATACATACATTATAATACAATACAATATAAAACCAAACATTAATAATCTTTTAGTTATAACCAAACAAGGCCAAAGTTAGAAAATCTTGCATACAAACAAAATAAAAAAGAAAGATCACTTTTTTTCCACTTGGACAAAACTAATTAAATACGTATAAGAATTTAGCACTTTTATCCACTTGGGACATAATTATAACTAATTAGTCGTTTTATTAATAATTGATTACATCATTTGCTTGCTAAGCACTTAATTAGTTACTATTAAACTGACAGTGACTAACTACGCACTTTTTCCATCCAATTTCCAATTTTAAAATTAATGTACCCATTGAGAACTTCAAACGTCAATGAGAAATCAAGTTTATGTTCGTTATACTGATGGTGTAAAAAAAATTATACAATCGCATTATTTATAATGTAATTATTAAAAAAACGTTATAAATATCGATTGATATAGTGTGGTTAGCAGCAATCACGACCAATTGAATTCATTTGTGTTCACGCATAAAAATGTAAAATTTAGAATCATTAAACTTTAAATTATGAATTTACTTCGAATAAAAATAAGATTAGAAGTGTTTATTTCGGTTCACACGTAAAGATGATTGGATAGTAAAAGTCAAGATATATGAAAAATATATATGTTTGGATAATTATATAAATTTTAAATATGTAGTACAAGTTGATTCATGCATATATATTTATTTTTAAAAAATATGACTTTTTTTACGTGTTCTCCAGTTTTTCAGTATGAAAAGTTAGGTACATAATTATAAATTCAAATTAGGCTACTACTTGAAGAAAAAAAACTATTCTTACATGCATATAAATGCCACCTTGAAGAAATTAACATGCAACTATATGATAATTAGGTTGTCGTTTTGCAAAATTGTTTTGTATGTATATATATTTGTCAATATATATAGGTGTGCGCAACTCTAACTTATCGAGCATATGATCTTAGGTAAGGGATTTATGAAAGACACATACTCGGATAGAAGATTAGTAGGTACTTAAGTGTTGTATCATACCAGCAAATGGGCAGAGCCACCTTAGGCAAAGAGTCGTTCAGTGAACATCTTTGTCGAAAAATTATGTGGTGTATTTATAAAGGTTAAATATTTAGATTTTGAGTGTTGTGATCTCGTTTATCTTTCCATACTAGCACATACGGGTGGGGCTACCTTAGGCATAAAGAGTGGTCCAGTGCATATCTTTTGTTGAAAAATTATGTGGTATATAAATGTTAAATGTTAGGTTTATGCATATATATTTAATTTTGTGTACCCTTAACACATTGAGAAGAAAACTTACACATCTTTCATCAAATTCCTGGCTCTGCCACTATACTATTCCCTCCGCTCCTTTTTAATTGTCATACAATAACTCTTGTAATTTCTTATTTCTTCTATTTTTATTACGTTGTTTATTGTTCCTTCCTTGTACTTCGATTTTCATATTATTTTATGTAGTTAATGTTCCTTTTTTAGATTGTCTTGCCTTGTTTAGTCTTTTGTTTGTTTTCTTCACTCCCATTATTCTTGAGTCAAAAATTTATCGAAAACAACTTCTTTACCTTCCAAGGTACATGGGTAATTAGGTCTGCAACGCATTACTCTTCTCAAATCTCCCTTATAAAATTACACTAAATATAGTGTTGTATCTCTATAGACTGTGAGTGAGAATATTTTTAAAAGAGAAAAAAAAAATATATACACACAAAATAAATTATATATACATACACAATAGACAGATGTGTTTGAAAATAATAAATATGAATTAAGTAGATATGAAATATGAAAACTTTTAATATAAGCTTATTATAATCTCTGACTCAGATAGAATCCTTCACCCTAATTAGATTGTTGTGCACTAGATTATTTATATCGGATTCAATCCTTATAAAAGAAACATATTTTGATATTGGGTCACATACGAGACTAATTTAAATTAATCGAAATTCAAAAACGAATATCAGACTAATTCACTCCTGTCACACTTTGTATTCATGAAAAGCCAACTTGAATGAACAAAGAAATGTTGAGATACTACAAATTAAGTACCTATCAAGTGACATTAACTTAGAAAGTAGGTACAATGATACACTATTTATATACCAGAACAATTAGTGCACGAATATCCGATTATGATGTCGTCATTTAACTTATTCCTATTTATTTATTTTTTTAAATTACACATATATCTACTTTGAACAATTTAAAACATATTACAATATTTGAAGTTAGTTTTAATGAAGTCAAATTTAAGACATATGACTAAAATTTAATTATTTTTATTTGAATTTCAGTCATAAATTCAATCATGTTTGTCTCACTTAGCCATTTTATTTGAACTTCAGTCACATAATCGAAGCAATGCTCTCTTTTTCGACAACCATCAAGATTGATGGAGTCTTTTAGGGGTCGTTTGGTGTACAGGACGGTATAAGCATAAATATCCTATGACACTATTTTATCTCAACTTTCATATAGGATAGTAATTCCACAATTTTAGTACAAATGGTGGAATAAAATAATCCCGAAATTATCCATTACATCACACCAAACATGAAATAAAGTTAATCTCAAATTTTATATCAAGATTATTATACTTATTTCATGTACCAAACGACCCTTTACAACCTTAAATGTTGAGACATTATTTTTGATAACCAAGAAATCTTGTAGGGTCAGTACTCAAAACTCAATGGATAATGAATGAACCCTGAGTAAAGCTTTTATTTGTTGAAAGATTCGAACCAATGATGTGCGCCAAATTTGCCCACCACTAAACCAAAGCCCAAAGGCATGTTGAAACACTAATTACTCCATCCCATCCGTACCATATTAGTTGTCCACTTTCTACTCCAAGGTTGACAGTATACTAGGAATGATACCAGAAGCACTACAGAAACTCAATATCATTAAATATTTATAATCAAACTGTATCCCATATTACTGAGACCATCCATAAACAAGTACAAAAAAAAATCTGTAAAGTAGGATTTGGTAACATTGATCTTCAGGCATCCAACTATATAATGGACTAGTATAGAAAACCCAGATCGCTCGTACAAAAATGTGAACTCATAAGAGTGGCCTTTTCGAAAAATTCAAACTAATGCTTAGCGCGAGAATAATGATTGTCGTTAGGATTCCTCTTCCCGCTGAAAACAGCTAGTGCCTTGCGAACAGGGGGCTGCAGAGGAGCCTTCTTACTTGTATGGTTGAGAAAAATAGTGTCTGGAGTAAATATGTTGTCATCCCCCTACAGAGAACAAACAAATCAACTCAACTTCTCACGCGGAAATGTGAACTTAAAATATTCATCATATTACTTAAAAAGAAAAAAGAAAAAGAGGAACATCTTTGCTGAAACCAACCTTGTTCTTCTTCTTTGTTTTAGGATAAAGATACTTCTGCGGAAGCTGGTCCTCGCGTAATACTGGGTTCTTGGTAACAGCACCTCTACCCCCTTGGGGTAAAGGCAGGGAGAACTGCAAAGGGAGCAATCAGCAAAAACGTTTTACATTCTAGCTAAGTTGTTCGGACTGAGTTCAAAAATATTGTCCGAGTGTGTGCCAGATCCCCCAAAAGCTATGCATTTTTGGAGGATACCACATGGATTTGACAACATTTTTGAAGTGTCCGAGCATGAAATTGGACTGAAGAGAGGATTCCATGCATTGGTTACAGTGTCTGATAAGACTCTAAAACGATTGCTAAGCATGGTACACATTTGAGGTCCCCCCCCCCCCCCCACGTGTGTTATGTGCAGGGTGTAACTGACACAAAATCACTAACTAAAATTTATGGTTATGCTTCACAGACCACTCAAATTTGATTCTTGAATGCATTCTGTTGTAATTCGATTGGGAAAAAAAGAAGCTATGTACAGAAGAAATGACAAAGATGAACTTATCTAAGCATATTACTCAAGTTACTGTTTTTAATTGGGCTGCGGTTATGATTTATAGAAGTGTAAAAGTCGGACATATTTAGGAAAGGAGATGTCATTTCTCACCTTTGTCCCTCGCAAGGATATACGTGGTCTGCGTGCTGCAATCACAATACCATTTTCGCCAACAGTCACTGCTACCTTGCGTAAAGTGCCCCCATTTCCACAATTGGGACAGAAAATCTTAGTAACATCTGTTGTCACTTTATAGCAGGCATGGCATTTCAGTACCCACCTGAAAATAGATATGCTACTATAAGCAAATGATGCAATCAAATATTAGGATTCCAAGAATCTAAGGCAGCAGTGTATTGACTGGATCATTAGGAGTATGTCAATAGTCCGCTTGCAGCATTCATGATAACTCTGGCAACTTTTATGACATGAACAATAGACAACGGATATTACGAGAGCGTTTACATACCTGTGCAGCTCATGGATCTGCATTCCTCCAGGTGCCACAAGGCGTAAACCCATTTGAAGAATAACATTTTGCATTGCATAATCAGCTGTCACACAGGCCACACTTGACTCGGACAAAGATTTTAACATCCAACTTTGCTCACTGCTGTTATCATCCACAAATGATGTCTCAACGCTCTCATCCATCTGGCTGGACATTTCTGCAGCTTCCGCTCCTCCATCAGCACCGACGAAATCCTCCCCTTTATCTTCTTCAAATTCTTTACCGTCTTGATTAGCATCATTTGATTCAGGCCCCTCATTGGAAATGTTTACATCTGCATCATCTTGAAGAGCTTTAGCAGAATCTTCTTCAAGCCGCATCTGACTCAAAATCGTAGACAATTTTTCTTCACCGTCTCTTACTTCAGAAACATTACCATCCTCGGCATTCGCCTCAGGATTTTCTTCAGGGATTTGGTTCATAGAGATATCATCGCATTGACAGTTTTCGAGGTTTTCATCTACTGTATTTTCAGTTGCATCTTGTAAATCATCCATTTTAGATGATGTTTCAGACATTTCACGCCTAGCTTTTCGTCTGAGAAATCTCCTATGAGTACTTCTGCTCACAGCAGGTAACCAATCATCACCATGATCATCATATTGTCCCTGTGATGCATCAATTCCATCAGCAACCATCTTCTTACCATCAATCTTCACCTCTTTTTTCTGTGGCAAGTACTTTTGAGGTTTACTGAAGCCATCATCGGAATCCATCTGATTCTCAGAATGAGAATCACCACCATTCACGACAGAACCATCTCTACCACTTTGTTGATCAAGAGGAATAACATTCAAGCTCAAATCTTTCAAGGGAAGAATTCTAGAGGTAGTGTCTTCTCCTTCATCAAGTGCATGTTCTATTGCTTCCCATTCTTCCGGATTAGAGATGTTAGCGCCCCATCCAGGCAAGTCCTTCTCTGGCAACCTTTTTACATTAATCATGTGAATAGCTGGAGGGCAATCTCGCAGATGCTGAGTTCCATGAAATTGAGCGTGCAATGTGTAAGTTAAAGCAATGAGCTTGAGATCCACATCAGAAAGTGTGTGCAAATCACCAGTACCCCTTGCAAAGCTGATAACTGCAAAGCCAGGTAACAACATATTCAACAAATATCCTTAGTGTTACTTTCAGCAAGATAAGATGTTCTTTCCTAACACCTCCGACCACCCAAACTCACAGCAGCCTTTGTGAGCTTCTTTGCATTGTCGATCCCAAATCCAAATAAAAGATGAAACTTTTAATATAGATAGATGGCTAGCATATAACTAGTCAATCAAATGATCAATCACTACACCTTGTTTGAATGGTTGTTACCCGTCGTATTGTATTATTAGTTTAAATACAATATTTGTTTTGATTGTAACTTAAATTTTACTGTATTTGAATCGATTAAATCCATCGTTAAGTAACAACGAAAAGTTCCATTTTGAGTAACAACCAATTTGGTGTGATCGCATCATTACCTAAATATTTTCTTCTCACTTTTATCTTTACTCATTATCTAATGATTCATAGTAACTCTACCCGTACCCTATACTTTTCTTATCTTATAGTTTGAGCGCGATACAATCTATTCAAATGTTAGATTCATTAATACGATATAATACAACGCAATGCAATACAATACCATACTTAAACAATAAGTAACAACCATCCAAACAGAGAGTTAAAAGAAAATAAGTGAAATTACTTGCATGTAAGATGTAACTAAACCAAAGCAATCAAAATAAATTTTTTTATCAAATCTACCAAACTACATAATCAACAAAACACATAACTACAAACAAAACACTAGGTCACGAGTTCGAGCGCTGATACATAAACACAGCTTGTGTGCAACTCGATTATTCCACCGGATACCTAATACCTCCCATCAATATCGGTATCCGGAAACTCACTCTGGGGAACAATCAGCTAGTGATTTTTTGCAAACAAAAAAAAAAAAAATGAAAAATTTCCAACCTTTTTTAAGAGAATCAGGGGAAGGCTCCGTGGTATCAATAGTGAACGGAAGTAAATTGAGTGAATGACGGGAGTTCCGGTCACGAATCTCCGCAAGCACTTCAGGTACCGTAACAAACCGGTCGGCAGAATGATTCAGCTTATCTCCGCCTTGAATTATAGCGTTTGCATCTACCACAGCCACTGCTATCCCCTTCGTCGACTTGCAGCTCCCTACCAAAACTCCATTACCTACCTTCGCCGCCGTTGCTGCAGCTACGGCGGCGGTGACGGTGGCCGGAGTAGTAGTAAGTTGCGGCGGTGGCCGTGGCGGTGGTTGTTGCTTCACTATGTTGCTCCAACATGGTGGTGGAGGAGGGGGGTGGATATCCATGGCTGTAGAGCTCATAGTGATGGGAAGGGGACTCTAAAACCCTAAAAAGTTTGTTAAAAGTAGGAAAGACATGATATACGACGCCGTATTAGTCTGATGATTTTATTTTATTTTCAATTTCGTATCAGTATTAGAACCCGACTAATCAGAAATTTGGGTCATGTAGGAAAATCTGATTAATTTGTGTCACGTAAGGCTTTCATTCAAGGGAAAGCGCGATGTTAGGTTGATATTCCTTTACTCCTTTTAGGGCTAGGCATGGTATGGTACACAGTATGATATTTCAAAGTTTCGATATCATAATTTCTAAATTTGATTTATAAAACATTATACTACTACCATACCAATTTAATTTGATATAGTTCGATTTCAGTATTCTATGGTATGGTAATCATAGTTTGTTCAACTTCTACTAATATATATGAATATTATGACTTCAAAATTAGAAGAAAAAAAAAATTCAATTGTATCATACTGGCAAATTACACGTATAGAAATATATATTCAAAGTAAAGTTTTTTATTAATCAATTAAATTTCAATCAAAATAGAGTAGTCAAAGTTTCAACTTATAAACATTTAGCTTATATGTTGCATATTTGTTAGTATTTTATATATATATTTGGGTATAAACCAGTTTCAGTATGTAGATTGATACTTTAATGATTATCAGGTAAGACAGAGTTATCTTTTTCTGCTGACAAAAGGGAAACATAGGTATGAGTGTACTTTGATATCAATTATATGTATGGGAATTGGGAAGTGGTTAACTAGATGTGTGATGAGTGGGATGAAAGAAAAATTGAACAGATTTACAATCTGAGTGAAATTTTGCAAAAATGAATAAATAGAAGTGTGTATTTACTTAACTGTGAGTGAAATGTTAATTCCCCTTCTTTTGATAACAATTTTATCGTCTTCACCTTTGTTCTTCAAATATGTATTACAACTTACAAGTCATAACAATTCACGGCTCCTTGTTAATTGATATACCATGGACTTGCTTCATATGACAGACAATGAACATTTCTCCATGCAATATAGTAGTGCTCCTTTCATCATTTCAACGAGGGTAATGTTTATATATTATGACTATATGAAAGTATTACGATATGAATCCTCACTAACACCTCAAACCAGATAGTAAGTACGTCTTCAACCAACAATTTACTACAATATACTATCTGTCCTAGCAGGCAACCAACAGAAGAAGTTAACAGGCACAGAAAACAATAAAGATTCATATAGTCAATCAATTTATGATGAATCCTCGCAATACGAAAATTCAAAAATATGATCAATAACAGAAAAGTTGGATCATTGAATAACACTTGTTCCCAAGGATGGACATAAAGTGAAAGTTACAAATTCATCTGAAACTAGTAACTTTGGATCGAACATTGTATATATTAAAAAAAAAGCTTAACTAAAGAAGAACAAACAGTAATTGATTCCGAACCCAGTAAATCAAATGAGTTGTGGTAGAATTCCAAACTCGAACTACTAGTTCAAATTCTGAATCTGCCTCTCGGGACTAATAGAGTTTCTCATTTATCAAAGGAATTCCAGAGCACACCAAGATCAACATTTCCTCCAGACAGAACAATTCCAATATGATTGCATTCACTATAGACTGGATTTTTTCGAAAACCATCAGAAAGAACAGCTGCAAGGCCTATAGCTCCACTTGGTTCCACTGCAATCTTCAGAATTTCATAGCAAAGTTTCATAGCTTGTATTATCTCTTTATCATCAACAATTATAACGTCATCCACGAGATCGCGGACAATAGGCCTGTTTGATGATAAAGGAAAATGCCAGAAGTCCAACAAAGGTTTGATTTTGACTATGAAAAAGGTTTAAAATAGGCAGACAGTAGTTTATAGTAGAAGGAGCTCGACTTTACCACGTGAGATCTCCAAGAAAAGCTCGAAGGCCATCAGCAATAGTGTAGACTTCAGATAACTTAGTAATCCTGCCATTACTCTTCGATTGGAAAGCATCATTTGCTCCCATTGGTTCGGCAGCCAAAATGCGTATGGCAGGATTGATGGCCTTGGCTGCCAATGCAACTCCCGATATCATACCACCTCCTTCATTCCGAATCAGAAAATGAGGCTGATTTACAAATTAAAATTTCAAGAAAAACAATATATCAAAGTCTTAAAATTGTTGAATTTACCGCTGATTGGGACTATTAAAGTGTCAATATCTGAAGCTTGTTCCAGAAACTCCAGAGATATTGTACCCTGCCCACTGTAAAGATCATAAAGAAACATATTAGTAGAGAACTATTCGTTAGTCGAGATCATTCTGTGTAGATTCCTAGAGAAAAAAGTGAGACTTGTGTTACCTTATAATGCGCCCATCATTAGAGGAAGGAATAAGAACAGCACCGGTATCTTGCAACACCTTGTTTGCAGTATCTTCCCGGGACTGCATCGATGGCTCACTGAAGATAACCTGACCACCGTAACGTTTGACATTCGCAACTTTGCATTTTGGAGCATCTTTTGGTATAACTATATATGCAGGGATGCCCCGTAGTTTTGCAGCCAAAGAAAGAGCTGCAGCATGATTTCCACTAAATTCGACAGGAAGTAGATTAGAGGATAATCCAAAAAAATAAATAAAGATAGTTTTACCGAGTAAACCAGAAAGCTCTGAACGAACCTGCTATGAGTTACAACTCCTTTAGTGGCCTGATCATCATCAAGTGAAAATATAGCATTGCATGCCCCTCGGAATTTAAAAGCTCCCCTAATAAATTGCACGAACAAATGGCCCTTAGTTAGAAGCGAAAATAGCAGAAACTTTAGTTCACTACAAAACATTTATATAGGAACTACTTTGAAGAAAATCCCTTCCATTCTACGTTAAAGAGCTTCTTACCCCTTTTGAAAGCATTCACATTTGAAGTACAGCTTTCTTCCAGCAATAGAATCTAACGTGTCTGAGGTGAGGACAGGGGTTTGTTGCGCAAAGGGCTTGATGCGTACTTGTGCTTCCCTGATGGAAGAGATATCAGCAGCATAACTGTCACTGGATTTTGTGTGATTCGGTTCCATCAATGATTACTTTGGAAGTTAACAATCGTGAAGCTGTAAACATGTGATATTTTTTTAGTCAGTCCAGGGAAGATCAATGAACAAAAATACCAAACAAGGTGGAATCTTTCAAGTCTATCCAGTGAAGATCAAAGACGAGAAATATATAATCAGTTGATTTTGAGAACAAACACAAGAATAACACGCTTCCAAGAAAAACAATAATATCATATAACGTGACAAATAGCTTGAGATTAGACTTAATGAGAAAGGAAATTCGTTTGATCTCAAGGATCAACCAAAGGAAATGATGGATCATGGACATGTTACCCATAAGCCACGGAATCTAAATCTATAATCAAGTTTCAATCTTTCTGTCAAATGATGGGTCAAATCTCAATTTCCCTAAATTTCAGACTTGAGGCCAAATCTCAATATTCTACACCTCAAATCATAAATCTAAAGCTGAAAGCATATCTCATTACCACAATCCATCAAAATATTCAATTTTAATATATCAATATATATATTGACATTCTTGTTCCAAAGTAAAACATCTTAACAGTATAGGAATCATTATAGAATCATTAAATCGTCATCATTTCTTACTACACAATACTTTCAAAAGAACTAAGAAAGCAGTTACATGGAAAATGGATGTGACCATCATCACAGATGTGTTGATTCTCTTATCACATCTGCTCCATGGACTCTACATTATATCGTTATCAAGTTCTAGCGTATACTTATCAACAAAAAAAAAAAATTAAAAAAAAGAACCAATAAAGCTATGAACTAAGTAAATTTTAACCTGAAGCTTAAATTGACGAGAGCTTCACTATCGGCTCAAATAAAGCTCCAGCCCCTTCCTTCGAGTAAAAAGCTTTTTTTCAAAAGAACCAAGAGCTCTCTTACCCTAATATGTCTCATATACTTATATGTTGATAAGAATAAGAGCCTGTTTGGATTGACTTAAAAAAAAAGTAGCTTTTAAGTCAAAAATAAAAAGTAGAGGGAGACCTACTTTTGGTTTTTGACTTATTTTAAGTCATTTTTAACTTATTTTAAGTCACTTTTTACCTTGTCAAACACTCCCCAACTTATTTTAAGTCATTTTTGACTTATTTTAAATTATTTTTTGTATTTGTCAAACACTTCCAAAAGTCAAAAACTAACTTAAAAGTAGGTTTGACCAACTTTTAAGCCAATCCAAACACCCTCTAAATAGGTCTAGCCCCCTTCTGAAAGAAGAGCAAATTGATTTGTGGAAAATTTCTGAATCATTCATTCATCCCCAAACTTTTGTATTTGTACATGTATATTCACTACAAAACAACAAAATAATAAAACAAATTATACACCTGTCACTTCCTAATTTGTACCACTATCAAGTGTATGTAACCAACTATTATTCCTCACAAGCTTGTCACGTGAGAGCATATTTCTAGAAGTTCTAATCTAATGGTTCATAATTGATCATCTTCATTCTTGATGAGGGGTTGTGATTTAGCCACGACATCTACAGACAAACTTTTCATACAGCTGGGTTTTATCAAAGCTTTGTCTGAAATGTCTGAAACTCTTTTTCCTTTTCTTCTTTCTTCTTCAATTTGTGTCGTTTCTTTAGAAGAAGAAATGGTAGATGGTGATGATGATTTCTGAGTGTCAATACCTTCTTAACTCATAAATTAGTTACCTAACTAAGCAAATATAGCTACTATATAAAAAATACATAGTTATAGGTTTAAAATATTACCAAATGTGGCGTCAGTTACCATTTTATAGAAAATTCACTAGCTTGTGTCCTTTCCCCTTTTTAAGGATTAATGGTCCAGCCCACTTCTTCACTCATAAATTAGTTACCTAACTAAGCAAATATAGCTACTATATCTAAAAGGCATAGTTCTAGTTTTAAAATATTACCAAATGTGGCGTCAGTTACCATTTTATAGCAAATTCACTAGTTTGTTTCCTTTCCCCTTTTAAAGGCTTAATACACTGTATGTCTATCAGTTAATTCTCTTACCAAATCCCACTTTTCTTAATTTTCTCCTATTCTCTATCTCACGGTTTTGCTTCTTCCTCAATTCCTCAATAAATATGTTGGTTATGTGTATCTAATAGTTTCTTCTACTGATTCTCAAACTTCAAGCTGTTAATTTGAATTATTTTAGGGGGCTTCTCAAGTTTTTTTCTGTGTATCAATGGCGGAAGCTTCTACTCCTAAGAGGCTTACTCGAGGTATTACCCTCTAACCAACATTCTTATCAAGATTGTCCATACTTTGATTTGTGCATTTTCACTCAAGAAGATAACAATGCAGGGGTTGTTGCTGCTTTAGAAGCCGAGAGGAGAACTAAGTTCTGCAATGACCCCATAAAAATGCGGTCATTGGATGAACAACAACAAAAAAATCAAAGAAATTAAAAGTTGGTGCAGCAGATGCAAGTATCGATAATAAGAAAGGAAAGAGGTTGTTTAAGATACATGTATTGAAAAGGGGAAAAAAGAAATTTCGACCCATGCTATCAAGGAAACAAGTGTAGGGTAAGAGAACTCTTGGTTAGGTAACTTATCCCTCTCCAGATACACACAAATTTCTAGATATTACCCAAATATGATCCAGAGAGGGTTTGATTGAATTTTTTTTCTTCTTGATTGTATACATTTATTATTATATTTTGCCACAATATGTATGAGATAATAAACATTGTATTTTGCCACAATATGTATAATAAAAATATGAATAATAATAACACATGTATCAGATATATTACTATAACCGGAATAATGACAGAGTGGAACCAAGTATCATTTATTCAAAAATGATAAAGAAAAACAGTGTTACCTTATAAAGCGCCCAGCATTAAAGGAAGGAAAAGAACAGCACCGGTATCTTGCAACACCTTGTTTGCAGTATCCTCTCGGGACTGCATCATGGCTCACTCGGGATAACCTAACCACCGAAACATTTGACATTCTCGACTTTACTGAATCAACTCAAAAATCCATTTGGGTCCATGAGAAACAGACTCAACTTCAGATAGTTTTTACACCCATTACAGCAAATTTTTAAAAAAAATACTAAAATCAAGAACTAGTATTAGTGGATAGTAGACACTGAAAATAGAAAGAGAACTAAGAGGGAAAGAATGAACCTTAATGGCTGGAAAGAACTTACAGTACCTGAGCAGAAAGATACCTCAATACTCAGTAGCCAAAATCACAGAAATTGACTCAACATTCGATGGAACTTCCATACCAAGTGTAATCCCACAAGTGGGGTCTGGGACGGTAGAGTATATGCGGACCTTACCCATACCTCGTGGAGGTAGCGAGATTGTTTCCAAAAGCCCATCGGCTCAAGAGCATCAAAGCAAGCAGTTATAAAAAAGAAAATAAGACAGTAGCGAGAAAATGACAACTAAGAAGGAAAGCAGTACAGAGCATTCAGAACAAAAGAACAGTAAAAAATACAAATAATGTGAAACATAAATCAAAGAACAAGAAATTGCAAGAATACATGAATCATATAGAAGTTTGTTCCAATGAGGGGAGAAATTGTATACAGAGTTTCTCATTTGTTAACGGAATTCCAAAGCACACCAAGATCAACATTGCCTCCAGAAATTACAATGCCAATATTATTGCATTCTCTATAAGCTGGATTTGTTTTAAAACTATTGGAAAGAACTGCTGCAAGGCCAATAGCTCCACTTGGTTCCACTGCAATCTTTAGAATTTCATAGCAAAGTCTCATAGCTTGTATTATCTCTTCATCATCAACAACTATGACGTCATCCACGAGATCGCGGACGATAGGCCTGTTTAACGGTAAAGGTAAATGCCAGATACCATTTATCAAATTGGCTTGTTAGAAAAAGCAAAGTTATCAAGAGTGTGTTAGAAAAAGCAAAGTTATCAAATTGTCTTGTTAGAAATCGGCGTAGAAGTGAAAGAAAAGGAGCTAGGGGGTAGAAGGGCTTGGGAAAAAGGGACCAAGAGCCTTCTTCAGTGCAGGGGTAAATACACTCAAAGTGAGAACCAAAAAATTATGTTGCCTGGACCCTCCAAAGATGTTGCATCACTTGGGTCAGATCCTCAAAAATGCATACCCGACAGTATTTTTGAAGAATCCAAGCAACATAGTTAAAAAAATTAGCACGATCTCCAAAGCATTGAGTCATGCCGATCTTGCCGCCAACAAACCTTTGATTTTGATTGCGAAAAGCTCCAAATAGGCACAGTAATTTAGAGTAGAAGGAGATCTAAGACCTTACCATGTGAGGTCTCCAAGAAAGGCTCGAAGCCCATCAGCAATAGTGTTGACCTCAGATAACTTAGTGATCCTGCCATTGATCTTCGACTGGAAAGCATCATCCGCTCCCATTGGTTCGGCAGCAAAAATGCGAATGGCAGGATTAATGGCTTTGGCAGCCAACGCAACTCCCGATATCAAACCACCACCTTCATTCCATACCAGTAATTGAGGCTGGTCTACAAATTAAAATTTGAAGAAAATGATATATCAAAGTCATTAAAAGTTGATTTACCGCTAATTGGGACTATTAAGGTGTCAATTTCGGAAGCCTGTTCCAGAAGCTCCAGTGATATTGTACCCTGCCCACTGTAAAGACCACAAAAAAACATATTAAATGGAGAAATATTCATCAGCACAGATCATACTGTCTAGATTCCTAGCAAAAAGGTTCAATTTTTTGGAAAAAGTATATTTTGGAATATCAAAATCTACCATTCCATACAGTTCAATTAGAAGTTCAAGGTTGACTTGGACTAGTTCGTAATGAAACTGCTGCAAATGTCGAGAAAGATGAAATCATCATACAGAAGGATCATTAACACATAAAGTGAGATGTAGGGCTCAGTTTGTCTTGGGCAGGAGATAGAATTTTAACAAAACACGAGCACACAAATACTCTTAAGGCTTCTTTGGGGGCTTTCAGGCCCCTCTCAATCTATTTTGTAGTTGAGAAGGGGGAAGTACCAAGTATCATCTATTAAAAAATAACAAAGAAAACCAATGTTACCTTATAATGCGACCATCATTATAGGGATGAATAAGAACAGCACCAGTATCTTGCAACACTTTGTTTGCAGTATCCCCTCGGGACTGCATCGATGGCTCACTCCAGATAACCTGACCACCATAACGTTTGACATTCTCGACTTTGCATTTTGGAGCATTTTTTGGTATAACTATATAAGCAGGGATGCCCCGCAGCTTTGCAGCCAAAGCAAGAGCTGCAGCATGATTTCCACTAAATTTAACAGGAAGTAGATCAGGAGGTAATCCAGAAAAATAAATATAGATAGTAAACCACAGAAACCAGAAAGATCTGAACGAACCTGCTATGAGTTACAACTCCTTTAGCAGCATGATCATCATCAAGTGAATAAATAGCATTGCATGCCCCTCGGAATTTAAAAGCTCCCCTGATAAATTGCACAAACACTGGCCCTTAATTAGAACCTTTAGGCAGAAACTCTAGTTCACTACAACACACTTATACAGGACTACTTTGAAAGAAATCCTTCCACTATGTTAAAGAGCTTCTCACCCCTTCTGAAAGCATTCACATTTAAAGTACAACTTTCTTCCAGCAATAGAGTCTAAAGTTTCTGAGGTGAGGACAGGAGTTCTGTGCGCAAAGGGCTCAATGCGTACTTGAGCTTGCCTGATGGAAGAGATGTCAGCAGCATAATCGTTGCTAGATGTTGGGCAGTTTGGTTCCATCAATAATTACTACAGAAGTCAATACTCCTGAAGCTGAAAACATGTGGAACTTCTCATGTCAATCCAGGGAAGAACAAAAATACCTAACAAGGTGCAATCTCTCAAATCTATCCTATGAAGAACTAAGACGAGATATATATAATCAGTTGACTCTGAGAAGAGAACACAAGAATAATACACTTCCAATAAAAACAATAATATCATATAACATGACAAATTTTGTGAACTCGGCAAGGGGGAATCAAACGTGATACCCATATTTGCCTATAAACAAAGGGCATTCTGTGTCCCAAAGGACCTCAATGTACTGAACTCAGACTTATCAGTCTTTTACCCTCATCCCCCACAATCTAAAGAACTGTCTTTGGCTCGAACTAGTTATATTAATCAATCAATCAACTACGTCTCAACCCTCAACTAGTTGGTATCTGCTATAAATACTAGAGTTTACACCAAGGATTTGAACCTATGACCTAAAACAATATTTTAACCCCCTTTACCACTACACTAGAATCTTTCCTCACACGAGGCAGGAGTGGATGTAGTTCACAATTTACGAGTTCATCTACACCAGTAACTTTAGCTCAGACCTAGTATATGTTAAAAGATTCACTAAATAAGAACAGATAATGGATTTGGATGGGATGCAACAAAAGTTTTGATAAAGTTCAAAATTTGGATCCACCTCTGTGTCAAGGGATTCAATAAAACATACTTTCAGCAAACAGATTCAATTGAACCCCTTTACCTGTCTTTGCTCCGCCTCTGGATCCAGATACACAGACCAATCAACCAAATAACCATATGTAAATACACCCCTGTCAAATCCTTCAAAAATGCACTATTTTTGGAGGACCCAACATACACCTTGAACAGAATCCGAGCAACATAACTTATAAGTCAGTGGTCACATACTCACAACATTATTCTACATCCGCTACCTTAAAATTCAACCCCTCAATGAGATAACCAACTTCCCCCATCACCAACAAACAAGATGCAGATACACAGACACATGGATAGAGGTAGTATATATCTTTGGTTCAAATCATGTATATATGCATTTAAAAAAATCACCAAATAAATTCACAATCCAATGACTAACCCTTGAGACAGTAAAATCTTAGAATCCAGAACTCATAACTTTCAAATCCTAGCTCCGCCTCTGTTAACAGAACACTTAACCAAAACAAGCATATGTAAATACACTACTATCATCTTTATCAAGGAAATATAAATAAAAAAGGTAACTTTTTTCATACATAAACAACCAAGAAACAGGAGAATCTTAGTAACTCACTAGGTTAGCTACCCGAACTTTCACCTTGTTAATAAGAATTCGATTCACTGTCTTCCCCTCTCCCATTTCTCCATTCTAATTTAAAAAATCAAGAACTTGCTGAATCAGCTCAAGAAAACATTTGGGTCCATGAAAAAAACAAACTCAATTTCAGATAACTTCTACACCCATTACAGCAAATTAAGAAATATACTACTAAAATCAAGAATCAGTATTATTAACCTTTATGAGTGGCAAGAACTTACCGTCACTGAGCAGAGAGGAATTGAAGTTCCCCAACAGTATAATCAATAGTCACATACGGGGTCGTTTTGTACTCAGAATAAAAGATACAGATAAAATCTTATACTAAATGTATTTTGTCTTTAATATGACGTTATCGAGACTTTTGATTAAGAATTAATATGATTTAGGATTGAGATATTAACCTTTTATTTATTTATAATAAAATTTATATATTTAAAAATTACATAATGTCAAGCAATAAAAAGCACTTAAATATATCAAAAATAATTGTGGTAGAAAATTGCTTGGCTACTTAAAGTAGACTAGTATAATTCTTCTTTGATAATGGTGGTGAGACCGATGGATAAAATTTTCCAATATTAACATAAATGTGTCATATTCGAGCTCTAATAAATACATCATGCGAAAAATTCAAAAAAAAAAAAAAACATATGAGGGCATGTGCATTTTTCTAATATACAATATTTGTAGTCTTAAAAATATTACGCTCTTTATTACGGGCACAAATTACTTTTTCTTCCTATAAACTTGATGTAAGATTGAATATTATTTTATTTATCTTCTAATTCAAGAAGGGGAGCCTCGGAGGAGGTCACCTTGTGGTCGGACCCTTCCTCAAACACTGCATATAGCGTAAGCTTTAATGCATCAAACTGTCTTGGTTTATCTTCTAATTCACACCTTTTTCTTATCAATTCTAGGTACGTAGATAGAAAAACTTATTAAATTGTACTTACGTTTATTAGTTTCCTCCTAATAAAAGAGAAAGTATAAAAAAAATCAAGTAAATTTACAATGTTAATTAGCTATATCGCTTTGACTTTCAAAAAATATTGTCACATCATGTCGAATCCTTCAAAAATGTATTTCTTTTGAACATAAATTTTTTTCGCATAATGATGGAAAAAGTCATGATGTGAACATAACATAACCCTGAGAGATATCTTTTCACGAAACAAAAAAACAAAGCTCAGATACAATACATTTCATCATTTAAATCAGATGACTATGAAGACCCAAACTTCACAATTTGTGCAACAGTTCATCACAGCTCTAAATGCACCAGCCGGGAATCGAACCCGGGTCTGTACCGTGGCAGGGTACTATTCTACCACTAGACCACTGGTGCTACTTGTTTAATGTAGGAGGCATAAAATATATAATTTAACCGAATTCTTTTCTTTTTTTCCTCTCAACATAGATGATTTACTTAATTAATCATTGAAGTAAATTATAATATTGTTGAACTATATGCTAAAAGTAACATAAATTATGAAAGTATATCAAAAGTACATCAAACGCAAGCTTTACATTTCATAATGTTATATATATATATATATATATCAGTGTAATTTCATAAGTGAGGTATGAAAAATATAAAATGTATTTTAACCGCTATCTTGCGAGATAGAGATGTTATTTTCGATAGACCATCGATAGGATATTTCAAAAAAAAATGAAAAAGTCATATTAAAAAAAACGGATAAAATATGCTATTTTTCAATACATTAAATGAAAATACAACAGTAAAGCCACTAAATTAAAATTATACTCTACGGTCAATATATCTATTTTTCAGTTTATTCAAACGCTGATTTGTTTTCATTTTTGAACTAAATTCACATTTTTAGAGTATACAAGAAAATTACTTCAATTCATCATGTTTTTAACTGTGAAAAATATATACACAAAAACAACTAGAATAGCAATTAAAAAAAATATATCATGAAATCAATATGGTGTTCTTATATATTTGACACATTATTACTATTCACACATTAATTAATTTTGTATGAATGTATTTGGTATTTGGACAATTTTAATTTAAATCAGTGAGAAGAGAACTTGAGGAGCCAGTTTTTAATAATATTGTTAAAGTTTGTGGTGGGATATATATAAAAAAATTTTGTCCATGATAAGAAATTTTGATATCGAGCTTTAGAAATTAATAAATTTTTGGTGAGGAATATTTTTCCTGAATGAATCTCATGTATTGTGATAAGATGTATAAGATTTTTTCATCCTTCATTTGAAATTTCACACTCAAATTTAAGAATGAATACAATTTTGATAAACAATGTTTCATCTGCAGGGACTAAGTCGTATTATGTGTTATAATGAGATGTGAAAGATTCCTTCATTCTTCATTTGATATCTCATATTCAAAACTAAGAATGAAGACAATCCAGATAAGAAATGCTTCATCTAGTGGTTGTTTCGTTATCATGACTAGTTCGTATTATGCATTGTGATAAGATGTATATGATTCCTTCATCCTTCATTTGAAATCTCGAATTCAAATCTTGAAATGAATACAATTTTATTAAGCAACGCTTTTACCTAAATCTCATTTCGTTACCACATCATGAATACTAATCTCGATAAACAAATTTGGAATTGTATTTATTTTATGCTCTGTTATTTATAAGCGGAATGACCTGGGGAGACCCTTATATTTGGTTCCGTTTATCAGTTGGACCCTTATACTCATGACTTTGTCAATTGAACCCTTAAACTCACTAAAATGCATTACTTTAAACCCCTTTCTTATTCTATGTGTGTGAGTGTAGCACAACCGCTTACACATGGAATTCCACACCATTTTGTACAATTTCATGTCATTTTTAATGCCACATAAAAAAATTAAAAACTAAAAATAAATAAATAAATTTGCACATTAAAATTTTCAGTGTTCTTCATATTTGCTCATAATTGAGCACTAAATTCATGTCAAATTGGTCTAATTCTTCCTATTTGACATGAAACACAAACCTAATAATTTTCCATCATAATGTTGAACTAATTTCATAAATTCACAAAACCCATTTATTATTGTTCAAGCTTCTTCACGAAGTTTTTCAACTTTACAGTATACATCATTACTCTTCAAAATTTCAAAATTATATAAACTTCAATCTTTCACAAACAAGATTCGAAAACTCAGATTTTAGATGTGTGTAAATCGACCAAAATTCATAGAGAAGAAATTTAAATTTTAAAATTAAAGAAACTAAAATGGTTGAGATAAGAGATTTGGTTAAGTGGCGTGGGGGCGGGTCTTAAGAAGAAGAAGAAAGAGGTGGGATAGGGTGGAGTGGTGGGTGGTTTCAAGGAAGAAGGAGAGAGTGGGGGTGGGGGCTGAAGGAAGAAGAAAGTTGCAGGTGAGGGAGTGGGGTGGGACAGGGGGCTGATGGGTTGATTTTTTCTCTTTTTTTAACTTAAATTATTTTTTAATATAAAAAATATATATTCACTCGCTTTAAGGCGCGTGCAGTCAAGTATTTTTCCATCTCAGCAATATTAGTGTCACATAAGTTCGGTCAATGGTCAAATATGTTTAAAATATTGTGTTTAGTAAGTTTAAGGATTCAGTTGGTAAAGTCATGAGTATAAGGGTTCAACTAACAAATTGAATCAAGTACAAGGGTCTTTCATGTCATTCCGCCTTATTTATATTAGCTAAGATCGATCCATTTTATATAGAATATGAGATTATAATCCTATTATAATTTTGGAGTGATGATCATAGGATAATTCTATTATGAACTAAATAACCTCATTATAAATTTTATTGACCTGAATTTAGATTAGTCGAATCAGTAAGATGGCCCGATAAATGTGTAAATGTGGGACCATGTGACAGGCTTTTAATGTTAATCTGAAAGTACATTTAATAGATCGTATTGGCATTTTAAATTGTCAATTCCCAAGTCCCCTTGTGATCCTTCCCATGATCAAACTCCATATTTCATCACAATGCCCAACACAAAAGGATAATTGGTGATGGGGACTTTTTTTTTATTATTTACTACTCCCTCCGTTCCATTTTATATGTTATTACTTTTTATAAATAGTTGATTCATAATACTTGCATTTCATAAAATCAATACATAAATTAACATATTGTTTCTTTTTTATCCTTGTGAGTTATTGCATTGAAAACATACATTTGACTAATTAAGAAAAGTTAAGTAAATAATTCATGTTCATTGGTTAAATTAATTAATCAAAATAAATTAATTCATATTCATTGTTTGAAAACTTGAGTTCCAAGAAAATTAAATAAGGGTAGAAGAGTAGAGTTACATTATTTCTTAATGCAAGTGCAATGTAAAAAGATGACATATAAAATGGAACGGAGGGAGTAATAAGGATTGCGATGGAGTGATATGTACTCTTTCATTCTTAATCAAACGTTTCATCGTCGATTCTTCCTGAATATGAAATTACCTTTATTAGAGAGAGTTTTACTCCTTAATGTGAGACTTCTCGATGTGAATTCAAATTTAGTCAAATTTTAATATCGATGCTAGACATCAAGCGAAAAATAAAAATAAAAAATGCCAAAACTAAGGCATGGGAAGTTTGGGACCACGTAGATATTCATTAGGACCATTACTTAAGTGGACCTATTACCAATAAAAGGATTTTGTAAGCTCTATTATTAGATAATAAATTTTTATTTGCACTTGAATTTGAGAAATTGAAATTCGATTTTGAATCTTTGTCTTGATCTTTAGAACTTATAGAAAATTATTTGAGTGCTTAGATATTTTTGTAAAATAATTTGTGGCATTGTATTCACGAGTTCTCGCTGATTTCTTATTAAAATTTTAGCATATATTTCATTAACCTTTAATTTAATTATTCATTTTGATATATGACTTGATTTTATTGGCTTTCTAATTTTATTCGACATGCTGATTCTTTAAAAAAAATAAAAACATTGCAGCTTCATATCAATTGCATGTGCACTTTTTTCTGTTCAAATAAAACAGACAACTTTGTATGTACAAAAATAGTTATGGACCTCTTTTAACCCTCGAAAACAGTGTCACTTCAATTGTATTTTTTTATTGGATGTTTAATATTTCCTCAGTCCCAATTTATGTAACTTACTTTTCTTTTTAGTCAGTTCAATGACACATTTTAATATTAAGTAACAATTTAACTATAAAATATCTGTTTTATTTTTAATGAAATGATTTACAGTCACACAAATTTCTATAATTCATTGTGGACCACAAATTTTAAAAGTCTTCTTTTCTTTCTTAAACTTTATGCCGAGTCAAATTATTTCACATAAAATGGAACAGAAGAAGTATCAACATTAGAATTTGATTATATTTAAATTTGCATAATATTGAGCCTCATTTAAGGAAAGTGCATTGTATCAAGGATTTTTTCATTCTGAAAAGTTAAAACTCGAATGCGAAATCTCCAATTAAAGAAGGAACAATTCCATTAACTGCATTATATTTTTTTGATGGTGTGTCGATTCGATCTCAATATTCGCTATGTGAAATTCATCTTTTTATCACTTTAGAGAAAATCACTAAAATGATCCCATAAGTTTGATATAAGTTCAAAATAATCGTTTAAAGTATGCTCTCAACAAATTTCATTTAAAAATAAACGAAGTATATACATACATAAAATTTTGATCAAATTTTAATTATGTCTCAAAAAATGAAAAAAATGAAAAGTATTACGTAAATTGAGATATAATGAGTAATTTTTTTTTTTGTTAAAAAAATAATAATTGAATCACATGAGTCCCTTACCCTTCCATTAAATTCTTGTATTGGACACAAATCTATATATACACACAACAATAATGTACTATACATCAATGCCAAAAAAAGAAAAAAAAGTTTCATAAATACCTTCTTGATTTTCTCTTTTGAAACTCTGTAATGGTGGTGAAATCTCAAGATTTAAGCTTTGTAAAGAAAAGGGTATGCTTTATTCTTCTCTTTTTTTCTTTTTAATGCTTTAAAATTTGGTTCTCTTTGTGTTTCATAACTTGTGATGTCAAAATAAAAATAAAAAGATTACTATTTTATGCTAATATTTGTTTCAAAGATGAAAGCTCAACTTGGTTTACCTCAAAATGCAAGAGTTTTGAAGCACAAGCTCAAAAAATTAGAATTTTATGTGTTTCGATTTGTTTATCTGTTTTTGACTTGACACGAAGTTTAAGAAAATTAACAAGAATGTATCTATGTGCTTTAATCTTGTGGTTTAGACATGTGAAAAACTAAAATTAGAGTGTTGCCCATAATTTATTTTTATTTTTTTGAGTTTTATGTGTTGTAATGCCAAATGAAGATTTAGTTTATTATGCTAATTATATTTGTTTCAAGAAAAGCTCACTTGCCTTGCTCCAAAAAAATGCAAGGATTTTCAAGAACAAGAAATTAGATGTTTGTTTTAGTTAAATTCCCTTTTCATTTGTTTCAAGAAAAGCTCATATATTTTATTTTTTCTTCATTAAATTAGATGCCCAGAATTTGCTTTTTTGAGTTTCAGGACTTGTGATACAAAAAAAGAAAAAAACTTTATTATTCATCCTTCTTCAAGTTTGGTGCTTTTCTTAGCTTCCTGGTTGTTGAAACTTGAAAAATTGAGTTTGAGTTGTGTCTGACATACATTTTACTTGATTTTTTAAAATTTGTCCCAAAGACTAGTTTTAGCCAGTTTATGTGAAGTTGAATTCAAATGTCACATTTTCAGAATATGATCAAATATCATGGTCAAACACATATTTTGAAGATAAATTTTCAAAAACTACTTGAAAAATCTATAGTCAAACACTAACTCAAAAATTCAAAAATTGCCTTTTGTTTTCATGATTTGTGTTGCCAAAAAAAAAAAAAAAAATTTATGTTAATTTTTGTTCAAGAAAAGCTCACTAATCAACCCCCCCCCGCAAATACATGAATTCTTTAATTTCCCTTCATTAGTACTCATTTCCCTCAAGTTTACTTTTTTTTTTTTTTTTGGTTATTTGTATTTATGTATTTCTTTTGACTAATAAAATATCAAAGATCTTCTGTTTTTGACCAAAAGTTGAAATCTTGAAATGTAATTATTGTAGCATTTTGTTTCATCCCTTTGAATTGATCCTAAAGCTGGAGTCTTTTTGTTTGCATCAAAGTGTTATGGCCTTTCTTTTTGTAATTTAGTTACATGGATAATTACCACTTTTTCCCTTTTCCACTTTTTTGTCAAGATCAATGAACTTTATGTATTTTAGTGGCTTATGGTTAGATTTTTAGTTGAATATGACAAGTCCATGTGTCTTTAGCTATTTTTAAGGAACTTTAACTTCAAGCATGCTTTATGAATTTTTCTATTTTTTTCCTTTAGTTTTATATTATAATGTTTGTAGATCTCCACACTTGGCTGACTAGCACATGGTATTCAAAGATAGTTGACCTTTTTTATTTTATTAATCTCAATTTAGTTTCACACTACATCTTTTCAGTTTTATAATTAATTATCATATATCTTTAGTTTTTTAGATGAAAAGTGTCATTAAAAAAGAAGGTGAGAGTATGCAAATAGAATGATTCTGTGGATTGTTTGATGAGTGATTAGATCTTGTCTAGTTGCTGGTTTTGTTAAGTGAGTTTTTGAGTAAAGGGACCATACTTGTTTTTTTTTTGGTATGCCTTATTGATACTTGAGTTTATTTTTCTGTGGCTGAGCGTCTTTCGGAAAAAAAGTCTTTTTTTCTCCGTAAGGTAGGGGTAAGGTCTGCATACACTCTACTCTAACCTCCCCAAACCACCTGTTATGGGATCACATTGGATATGTTGTTGTTATTGTTGATTTTCCTGTGGTAGCATGTAAGTTTGAAAATGTTCTTTTCAGATAGAGTCTGCATGATTATTTTCACCATGTTGGGAATTCAAACGTCTTTTATTTTAGAGAGTTTTGCACAAATAGTCGGTTAGATTTACTGTTTATTCTTTTTAGCCGGTAAACATAAATTAAATATTGTTGTACACATTATACATTAGTCGGTTTTTTTAGTTTAAGCGGTTGTATGAGCGACTGTTTAGGTTAATTCTTCTTTATTTTTAAATCGGATTACTCGTTGGAAGTATCTTTGACTTAGATTTGTTAATGATCTCCACAATGATCAGATTGTTTGAAGTTATTCGAAGACTGTTAAGTACTAACTAAACTTTGCATTTTGCAGATCTGTCTTTGAGTTTGAGAAGTGCAAATTCTTCTGCTTTTGGTAAGTTTCAACATTATGTTTTTACCATTTTTGTGATTTTATTACAGGATGGAAATGCGGATGTTGAAAATATGGTTGTTTTCCTGAACTAGGTTATATTTGAAGCTTCTTTTTGAATTTTCTTTCTCTTTTTTATGGTTTTATTTAGTTTATGACGGTGAAATGAGTTGAGCTTAAATGGAATAGTATGGATTCATATAGCCGATCTCAACTTGTATGGGACCGAGGAGTAGCTGTAGTTGTTCTTGTCTCTTTTTTGTGTTATGGTTCAATGGTGCTTGTTTATTGCGTCTAATGATGCTATAGGTTATTCTTGTTTAGTGGTGCTTCTTTTGCATTCGAAATCCATCTTTATTCGAAGATCATTTTCTAGCATAATTTCATTGGTTTTTCCGTCTTGTGTGAACTTATCTCGTAAAGTTGATCAACTTGTGATATCGTTGACTGATAAGGTTCTTGTAATCTGTACCAGATCGTTTAGATTTTTCTTGAAATGAAGAACATATTTTATTTTTTTATTTTGCCTATGAAAATTCATAGTTAAATTCCTGCTGACATCGATAGTACTTAACAATTACCTCAATAAGAAATATGAAAAGTCCATTGTTTTCCGATTTTTAGAATCCATTCGCTCCCCTATTACATCACAAGTTATTTCACTCGGAAACATGCTTATGGTTATTGGCTGATTAAGTAAGATCAGTTTATAGTTCCATCTCATCTGTTGCTTAATGAGTCAAATAAGCTAATTTTTTCTTTTTTGATTGTATGAATTGGATATTGTAAGCCTCCTTTGTTTCCATTAAGAATAAGACGTTTGAATATGAATATTAAGATGTGCATTAAGATCTAGATGCCTAAAATGTTGTCTTTAGATTTGAACACTGAATGATTACCCTGTCTGATTTCATTTTATTGTGGTGCATTTTTCGGTGAATGGTTCTCTTATAATTTAAATGTTTTATCTGCTTCATCCTCTGGAGATACAGAGTAATTATTTTTTTGCTTTATATCTCTCAGGTACTGCTGGCTGTCTTTAGTTTCTGTTGGTTCGATACATTCTTAACGATATCTTCAAATATGATCTTAAACAATCTGAAGCTAGGTGTTGAAGTTGTTGGTGCACATAACCTTTTGCCGAAAGATGGTCAAGGTTCTTCGAGTTCTTTTGTGGAACTTTGCTTTGATGGTCAGAGGTTCCGCACTACCATCAAGGAAAAAGATCTGAGTCCTGTGTGGAATGAAACATTCTACTTCAACATCTCTGACCCTTCCAACCTCCATATGCTAACTCTTGACGCCTATGTCTATAACAATATTCGAGCTTCTCAGTCCAGGTCCTTTCTTGGAAAGATTACTATCAATGGGACTTCCTTTGTACCTTATTCGGATGCTGTTGTCTTGCATTATCCTCTTGAGAAGCGCAGTATCTTCTCACGTGTGAGGGGAGAGCTTGGTCTTAAAGTGTATGTTATTGACGATCCGTCCATAAAGTCCTCTACGCCTATTTCCGCAGTCAATGATACTCAGATTCACAGCCATTCAGCTCAAACTCCAGCTCCAAAAATTCCTAGATCTGAAGTGAGACACACCTTCCATCATCTTCCCAATCCAAATCACCCACAGCAGCAACAACAAGCTCCTGCTGTTCCTGTGCCTCATCAAGGAGCAAGATACATACCTGAGGAAATGAAGGTTCCAGAACCACAGCCTCCACCACAGCTCGTTCGGATGCATTCTGCCACAATGGCACAACCCGTTGATTATGCACTTAAGGAAACAAGCCCATTCCTTGGAGGGGGTCGAGTTGTGGGTGGTCGTGTTATTCGTACAGACAGGATGTCTGGTTGTACTTATGATCTTGTTGAGAAGATGCACTTCCTTTTTGTTAGAGTTGTTAAGGCTCGTGAGCTCCCTGCGATGGATATTACAGGGAGCGTGGATCCTTATGTTGAAGTCAGGATTGGGAATTACAAAGGAATTACAAAGCACATTGAGAAAAATCAAAATCCTATGTGGAATGTAGTATTCGCCTTTTCTCGGGAGAGGATGCAGGCATCCGTGCTTGAAGTTGTTGTCAAAGACAAGGATCTTGTCAAAGATGATTTCGTAGGTCTGTGCAGATTTGACCTCAATGATGTCCCCATGCGTGTGCCACCAGATAGTCCTCTAGCTCCAGAGTGGTACAGGCTTGCAGATAAGAAAGGAGAGAAGATAAAGGGGGAGCTCATGCTTGCTGTCTGGATCGGTACACAAGCAGACGAAGCGTATCCTGATGCATGGCATTCTGATGCAGCTCTATCCATTGACACAGTTGCATCCACTCTTATACGTTCAAAAGTCTATCATGCACCCCGGTTATGGTATGTCCGTGTTAATGTTGTCGAGGCACAAGACTTGGTGCCAACGGACAAAACTCGTTTCCCCGACACTTACGTGAAAGCACAAATAGGAAACCAAGTTTTGAAAACTAAGCCAGTTCAGGGTCGAACGTTCAATCCTCTTTGGAATGAAGATCTCTTGTTTGTTGCTGCAGAGCCATTTGAAGACAACCTTGTCCTCACAGTAGAGGATCGTGTGGCTCCAGGGAAAGACGAGATCATTGGGAGGGTCATCATCCCTTTAAGCATGGTAGAGAAGCGTGCTGACGATAGAATGATCCATTCTCGTTGGTTTAATCTGGAAAAGCCTGTGGTTGTGGATATTGATCAACTTAAGAAGGAGAAATTCTCGAGCAGACTTCATCTTCGAGTCTGTCTTGATGGAGGCTATCATGTCCTTGACGAATCCACTCATTACAGTAGTGATCTTCGCCCAACTGCAAAGCAACTGTGGAGGCCACCAATTGGGGTTCTTGAACTCGGAGTCTTAAATGCTGTGGGACTTCATCCTATGAAAACACGAGATGGAAAGGGGACATCAGATACATATTGTGTAGCAAAGTATGGTCATAAATGGATTCGAACTCGAACAGTTGTTGATAACCTCTGCCCAAAGTACAATGAGCAGTACACTTGGGAGGTTTTTGATCCAGCTACAGTTCTCACAGTTGGTGTGTTCGACAACACCCAACTCGGAGAAAAAGGTTCAAATGGTACCAAAGACCTAAAGGTCGGAAAGGTAAGAATTCGTATCTCAACGCTTGAAACAGGCAGAGTTTACACACATTCATATCCGTTGCTGGTCCTTCATCCTACTGGTGTTAAGAAGATGGGAGAGCTGCATTTGGCAATACGTTTTACGTGCACATCATTTGCTAACATGTTGTACAAATACTCGTGTCCTCTTTTGCCAAAAATGCATTATGTAAGGCCTTTCACTGTGATGCAACTTGACATGCTCAGACACCAAGCGGTCAACATAGTGGCAATGCGGCTGGGACGAGCAGAACCCCCGTTGAGGAAGGAGGTGGTTGAGTACATGTCCGATGTAGACTCACACCTATGGAGCATGAGACGTAGCAAGGCAAATTTTTTCCGCCTGATGTCAATTTTCACGGGATTATTCGCAGCAGGCAAATGGTTCGGAGATATCTGCATGTGGAAGAACCCGATCACAACAGTCCTTGTGCACGTTCTCTTCCTTATGCTCGTGTCATTTCCTGAGCTTATTTTACCAACTGTTTTCCTTTACATGTTTCTAATAGGAGTGTGGAATTACCGTTACCGGCCTAGGTACCCTCCTCACATGAACACAAAGTTATCACAAGCTGAGTCAGTGCACCCCGACGAGCTTGATGAAGAGTTTGACACGTTCCCAACTAGTCGTAGCCCTGAATTGGTGAGAATGAGGTATGATCGTCTAAGGAGCGTGGCTGGACGGATTCAAACAGTTGTTGGTGACGTTGCAACACAAGGCGAGCGCCTCCAGTCACTGCTGAGCTGGCGTGATCCCCGTGCCACAGCCCTTTTTGTCACATTTTGCCTTGTTGCTGCTCTGGCCATGTATGTGACACCATTTCAGGTAATTGCTGCCCTGATAGGCATTTTCATGATGAGACATCCAAGATTTCGCCATAGGCTGCCTTCTGTGCCTGCCAACTTCTTCCGCCGACTGCCTGCTAGGACAGATAGTATGTTGTAAATTGTTGAGGTCCTAGTGAGGATTCATATCGCCAATCTCAATTTGTTGGGAATTGAGGCGTAGTTGTTTTTGTTGAACTCGGGCATTGGATGACCTGCTACATCTATATGTATAATAAAACCCATTCCTACAACCTTTTTCCTTATTATGATTTATATATGTATCATTATATTATATGTGCATTTTTGTTTTTCTAAGATTGCGGATACATGAATCTCAAGTTGGTTATCATTACAAAAAAAAAAAAAAAAATTCTATGAAACTGATGTTAATATGTCGTTAAATAGCATTTATGTAGCTAACATAGTTTTTTGATAATCTATCACTAAATGTTGATTAAATATCTTTGAATTGGACGATATAGACTTATATGAAAGGAAGTTATTTCAAAAGGTCGATAATTATCTATAATCTATGTGAGTGAAAACATAATAAGCTAGAAACAAAAGATACTTGCTTTAAGACTATTCAAAAATATCATGGAGTATGTATCGGATCCTCCACATGCTATGTTTTTTTAGAAGATCCACGGATATAACTACTACAATTTTAAAAGGTATGAGCAGCATATTTCACTGTTGTCCAACTTATATGGTCTTAATTTTGCTGTAAGCTAAGTGTGGATTAGTCCTGTGTTGCTCAGACTCAAGAATATTACCCCTCGTACCAAATCTTCCAAAAAAGCACTATTTCTGAAGAATCAATACACACCTAGTGATATTTTTGAAGAATCCGAACAACATGGACAAGTAAAATGCTAGTAAATGTAACATCTTTCCTTGCAAGAATCTTATTGCAAAAATTGAGCAAACAGAAAAGAGAGATTTATATCAAAGAAAATCTCAAAACTTCGAAGTTTTTTTTGCTTTGCCAATTAGTGCACCAGACAGATGTAGTGACAAAATGAGGCAAAAAGTTCATTCATCAATTTTTCTAAAATAACATATGGTCCATCATCACACTTAAACCTTCTAAAAATAGAAATATTACAATCTAACTTTCCACCAACACCATCTTCTACACCATTTTGCTACTTTAAAGAACCTAAAAAGAGGATACTTTTGTTACATTGTGTGTTAGCACAAACCATCATTCTACTAGATGAGCAGACCTAGTTAAATGGCTCGAGCTGATCTCTCCTGCGGCGTTTCATTTACAACAACAGCACATATATACAAACTCCGTCTTCATGTGTCCATTGAAGCAAATCATAATAATCATCCACGTGTCAGGTCAATCTCGGGCTGGGAATTTCTTAGTTCAGGCCTTGAAATCGGAGGCCAAATGCCAGTAGCTGAATTTGAAGTTGGATCTTGACTCAGAGTAGCATTAACCGGTATAGACGACTTTTCAGCAGATTCTTCCTCGCTGCCTTTGGTACTAGTTTCTGGTTTGCTCTTTACCTTGGGACCATATACAAAGCTGCACACAACCACCTGCAAACAAAATTAAATTATTTGCCCGTCACGTAGATACTCCCTCCGTTTTAATTTATTTGCTTGGTTTTTACTTGTCATGGAGTTCAAGTAATGACTCTTGTGGTCATTAACTAAAGATATGCAAACATACCAAAATGTCCTTTAATCTTGTGGTCTTACACATGCCATGTGGGAAGTTAGAATTGAGGAGTTGTCAAAAAAGGAAAGAGACATTCTTTTTTAAAGGGACTAAAAAGGAAAGAAAAACAAACAAATTGAAATGGAGGGAGTAATTCTGATCTCCACGTCAAAGGTAGAAGGTAAGAAACTCGTAGAATCTAATTATGACAGGAGCAAGTTCATTATAACAACAGCAACTTCACTACCTGTACAGGGCTGGTTGCAATGAGCCTACCACCAACAGCACCCCCGAGTACATGCCCATCAGGGCTACTAACTGATATACTAATACCACCCGTGCGATCACGTGGACCACCACTTTCAGAGACCAAGTACGATCCAGACAAGCAAAGTATCTCAAAACGACCCTGCACAACATGATGAAACATTTGAATCTCAGTTTAGTCAAAGCACAAGTTTCACTCGATAGGGGCAGAAGACTCGCAACGAAATGATAAACAGCTTGCGCACTGGCAAAAGGTAACAAGAACAATTTTGGAGTTGAGAAAAAACTAGTAGCTACATACATTTTTCAGCTGACATCAACATTCACCTACATGACCCATGTTAAGAAGACAAGAATCACTTCCGAATATATAAGGGAAAGCATGTATGCATGTACATGTAGATAACAGTTCTAGCATGGAAATAAAGGAAAAATTGTGGGACTACAAAATTGATCTTTAAAAATTACTTCTTCAATTCTTGTTAGTTTTGTTTAATATGATCAGCACAATATTCTTGTTGAATTTGACTACATGGTCAACATCAACCTTAAGAATTATAGGATGAACCGACTATTAGGCATTCAAAGTCCAATTCCACATGGTTAATAGGCTTTGCACAACGTATAATGTGCGAGTGAAACGTGATTTACGAGTTAGAATTCTGCCACGAACAAAAATCAAGTATTTAAGTGGAGAAGGGTAGAAGAGCATCTACAATATCCACCAAATTTTGTACAGTGCACCAACCAAGGATTTCTCGGTTGTCAAAATTTTAAAAGTAAATTTAATTTGAAGCATTAAAGAACTAGAGGTGGTTTATCAAGAGAAATACACCTTGCCCATAGGTTTTTAATCATTTGAACAAGAACATAACACATCAGCTGATTTTATCTGAACAGCCAAACAAGTATACTGCCAAATCACAAAATTAAGGTAGTAAATAGTGAAAAATTGAAAACTGAACACTTGAAGTCTAATGACTTTGTAAGTTAATGGAAGCATTATAACATATGTGATCCAAAGAAGCAATTGTGTTAGAAAGCATGACCTTAGGAGGTCTGTCATGTTTCTGTTTGGCTAAAACATAATATTAGTTGGATACAGCTTTGACATGAACTTTAAAGTCATGCTCTTACTATAGTATGTGTTGAGGAAATTAGTAAAATATTATCAACCCAGAATTTTGGGTTGAGATTCATGATAACTAATGGGACGTTAACAATCGCAGGCACTTAAATCTATACAAGATGTTTGAAGACATCAAAAAAAAAAAAAAAACTAATCAGAACAGCACCTTACTACAATGCAATTCTGGCGTATCACGCAAAACAAACTATGAGGGGCAAACAAAGGTTGTTCTATTCTTCTTGGCCATTTTGCTCTTCCCTCG
The DNA here is from genome assembly GCA_029007595.1 of Solanum commersonii. Taxonomy (NCBI): domain Eukaryota; kingdom Viridiplantae; phylum Streptophyta; class Magnoliopsida; order Solanales; family Solanaceae; genus Solanum; species Solanum commersonii. Next base: position 1,848,180 of record JAJTWQ010000108.1, on the reverse strand, counting down.
TTTATCCCTGCAGCAGGATCAGACCTATGCTATCCTTGGTGATGATGTTGTTGCATATAGTAGGGTTGTGAAGGAGTACCAAGGAGGAGAAATTTTTTAAATAGATGTCAAGATTTCAACTTTGAAATCCTCTAACCTGGAGGTCGGGTTGATATAACACCTATATCAGCCTTCAAGACTCTTCTCCGGTGCAGAACAGCATTTGTTCTTGCTTCCATTCCTAACACTATTCATCCACCAATAATGCTCAGGAAAGGAGAGAGTTCAACAAACTCTAATTTAGGGCCAAATCTTATCATACATTATGATCAAAATCTTAGGTAAGAATTCCAGTGTTACATAACTATGCAAAAATTCACTTGACATCAAAACTATATAGAATGTACATGGTGGACTCTAAACAACCAAAATATTTCAAATTCACCTCTATAAAATCCAATAACATACTCTACAAAATAAAAGAGCCTGTTCATAAAACGATTGGCATCAAATCAAACAGTAAAGATCAAGTAGCAACTGAATGATGAAATCATATTGCACTGCTTATGCTTAACAAGCTCGAAGAATTATTACTGCTATGCAGACGATAAAATGAGTCGCAGGAAAACCTAGACATTTTAGATGAACAAAGTTGTGTTTGCCAAAGAACTCTAACCTCATAGGTGACAGTCGAACCAGAACTTGTAGGAGGCCGTAATGTTACTGCAGAAAGTGATCCGCTAGCTGATAAGACACATAAAGCCCTAGGCCTCTGTTCTGCAAACGCCAGTAATTTTGCCGCAACATCCTACAGACATTAAGGTACTATGTCATGCATATGGCATATAGGGAACACGCAACATCAGTAAGTGCATTAAGCATAATACAAAATAAAATAGGTTGTAGGAAGCATGTTTTTCAAAATCAGTAAAGCAAAGCTGAAGAAGCTTTGGCTAATATAAAATGTTGATGGCGTAGGTATGCTTTTTAACTTACAATTTATCAACTGCTATCATATTGTCCCATTTCTGCTTAAGAACTCTCCCCTTTGAGAAACTTTTAAGGAAGAGTCGTTCGAACAATATCAAGTGAGAATGGAGGAGCCATGAGCTTATAAGAAATCATACAAAGCACTTCAATTTTTCATGTGATGCTGATCACATGGTAATAAACAACAGCAACATACCGAGTGTAATCCCACAAGTGAGGTTTAGGATGTATGCGGACCTTACCCCTACTGTTGTGGGGTAGAGAGGCTATTCCAATAGACCCTCGGCTCGACAGAAAAGAAAAGAATTTGTTTCATGATAGCAAGAATATATGACAGCAAAACACAAATCAAATCAAGCATCAGATAGTAATACATATAGAAGCTGATCACATGGTAATATCTCACATAAATTCTCATTCACCCACGTGCCTGATTTGGTAATATATGATAGCACAATTTCAGATGTACAAATCAACAAAGTAAAACAGATAACACTATTTACCATATGGATGCAAAAACCATCTCTGCAGCATGTGCAAGAACAGATTATACAAGCAAAACTGTGATAATCGGATCCTTCATAAGAAGTGCATTTTTTTTTTAAGAATCTAACATGGGTGTAGCAGCATTTTTGGAGAGACCGAACAAAATAGAAGAAAAACGAGAGAGGACATTACCTCTCCTACACTGATGTGTATAACATGAGGGGTAAAAGCCAATCCTGCTGAAGTATTCATCCATTCACCTGCAGTGAGCAATTCAATCTTCAGAACTAAAACTCAATTATTGGTCCATCTTCAGAATTACTACAATTGGAAAACTTAACCATCCAAGTCGAAAAATTATCAATACTTAGTGAGAACCATTGCTACCCAACATCCCCAACAGAAAAGATAATCATAATAAAAAGTAAAATTAACCTTTACAAAGGAAGGGGATCGATGGTGGAAGTCAAATAGCATTAAGACCTTATAAGTGGCAGAAAGCATCACTCAAGTGTCACCATCCCAAGAAATACAACAAAAGAAATGTGTTTTGCCAGGATGTTAAATGTTACCATAGGCATAAAACTGAGTTTGCATTCCTTATAAGATTATATTCCCTTTTTAATTGTAAACAACATTCAGGCTGCAACAGTGGCGGATCCAGGATTTTAATATCATGGGGGTGCTCACTCTTTAATATAAATGCATAATTATTTATTAAGCTTTAGTTATAATAAATGAGATATAGGAGATTTACAAAATGGAAAAAATAAACTAAAACAAAAGGTTAAGATTGAAATGTTACCGAAAAAAAAAGGGCCAAGATTGATAAGAAAGAAAACACAAGAGAAAATGTTAAGTACTATATGAAGTAAGCAAGCCTTCCCTTAAGGAAAAAAATTCAACTGAGATTCGAATCCTCGTTTCTCACATTTTGGGCGCCGAAAATTAAACTTCAAAACCAATGTGCCTATCACGCTTTATTGTTTGGGTAATCGATCGTTCCATATATTAGTTTTAAAATATTCTGTCTAGCTTTACAAGTTACGCGTCGAGATTTATGGGTGCTCGAGCACCCGGAACCTACAACGCAGGTTCGCCCCTGGGCTGCAAGCCTTGATTCTCACTAGAAGAGGCACCAACAACAACAACATAGCCGGTGTAATTCCACAAAGTGAGGTCTCGGAGGATAGGTGCGCAAAGACCTTAATCCTACCTAGGCAATAATGAAGAACACAAATATAGAGTATGAAAGTATATCATCGGTTTCACAAGCAAAAGTTATATATATCTTATGATGTAGTATAGACAAATAAGTATATCATAGAGACCAAAATCCTAACTACTCAGAAATACTGAGGAGGTAGTGAGAATGTCAGCAATGAACCAAGACAATCTTTCACATAATAATACACAACAATCCAGAAAGTTATCACTAGATGACATGAGACAGAACATCTCATCAGCTATGTTGCTCAGACTCCCTACAAATGCTGTCACACCAGTGTGGGATCTTCCAAAATGCACTTTTTTTTAAAGGATTAGACACACACCCATCAGCATTTTTTAAGAGTCCGAGCAACATAACTCACAAGTTTACACCAACAACAACAAAGCATTAGTACCAAACAAGTTGGAGTCATCTATGTGAATCCCCCACTTCTTCATTCAAGTTCACTTCATATGATTAACACCACATTTAAAAAAAATAAAATCATAATCCACTAAGTTCAACTGAGAAACATACCAAGTGGAGCTAATTTTTGCTTCCATCCACTTCCAGGAGGTCGGCCCTTGGCCCGCTTAAGCCCGGGAGTAATTGAACCAGTTGAAGGAGTAGAGGACAAAGGTGACAGTCCTAATGACATTTTGGACCCATCAGGACCATATTTCCTTGGCCTCCCTCTCTTCTTTTTCACTGGATCACTACCAGGTGAAACACTAGATGTCACACTCATATTAATACCATGAGAAAAATGAGGTGATGGGTTCTCAACAACTTGGTATGTAGAACTCAAAGTACCTCCTCCCCCTACATTGGACTGAACTGAAATGTTGGGGTTTGAGAGGGACTTATAACTAGGTGGGGTAGTTACCCTTGTAGGTGTCCCAGACCCACCACCAACACCAGAACCAGACCCACTAATCCCTCTGTTGAGATAATATGCAGCACCCCCAGATAGCACCATCCCTTCCCTTCCATCCATGCATTTACTCACTAAAAACTTTCAAAACTGATGCTTCTATACACAAAAAGATTGAAACTTTAACATAAATTAGTAAACAAACTAACAAAGGCTTAAGTGGGGTTTTCAAGAAATGAAGAAAAAAACTAATAATCAGAAAAAAAGGAAATGCTGGTGAAAAAAGAGACACACCAAAGTAAGAAAAGCCAGTGAAAAATGCTAAAAATTGAATCTTGAACCAAAAGATCACATATTTTATAGTTTTAAGACAAACCCAAGTTGTAGTTTTAAGTAAAAAAAAGTTGATATACAATTCTTTGGCACAACAAAGATGAAAAAGAGAAAAGGAGAAAATGAAACCCTAGATTTGAAGTGAGAAAAGGAAAGGAAGAGAGTTTTTGGGAAAGAGAGGAGGGGGAGGGAGGGTAAGACAAAAGTGCAATGAAATAGAGAAAATTTGAGCCCTTTTGAATTAAAGTAAAGGAGTTGACACAGACAACTTTCTTTTTAGACTATAGAATAATTATAAACTAATGGGGGAGAGAGGGTTCAATAGAAGTCAAGTGATAATAGTAACACGTATTGTTTCATATTATATTATACTAGTATACATATCCGTGCATTGTGTGAATATTTTAAAATATAATAATTTTTAAACTTAAAAATAATTAATATGAATTATTATTATTGAGTAACAAAAGTGCATGTATATAATATTAGGATATAGTTTTAAAAAAATTAAATTAATTTTATATAAATAATTAATATATTTTTTTATAATATTAATTAGAAAAAGTTTAGACATTATAAACGCCACCAACATGCTATTATGAATATAACGTGAAAACATACATGTTATTTCATTTCAAATCAATTTTAATTTGAAATTTGAAAGCAATAATATCAATTATTATCTTTAAATTGAAATACATGTGGAGAGATTTTATATGATAGAATGAAAATTTTGAAATGATAAAATAAAGTTGATCAAAATGAGAATCTAAAAATAACACTTTGCAAGTTATCATTCATTATATTGAAATCTTCTGAGAATGTTAAATTGCTAAAGAAATAAGAATTACAACACAAATTAAGCTTGACTATATAAGTTCTCACTAGTCTAAATCCTAACTTTATCAACGTGAATCTCATCCATTTTCAAATGTAATTTCTAGTATAGTAAGATAAGCCATATATTTATAAAATTGTCCATATGTCTTTTATTTTGTATGCACAATTCAACATTAGCTTTAATTATTATTATTTTATTTATAAAGGATAAAAAGCTATAATAATTTTACATTATGACAATTTAGTTTACACGATTATTAAAAGATATAATAGGAAATACTTCTTATTCTAAGTTAGCCTATCTATTAAAAGTTAAAAATATAATCGGGAATGTTTCTTATCCTAAATTTTGCAGTTAAATTGAAATTAAAAAATATAATATGAGATGCTTCTTATCCTAAATTTGCATATATGGAGTATAATTTTTGAAATACTCATAAAGAGTAGTTTGAATTTATTCTCTTTTTTTTTTTAAATGATAACTCGAATACATTTGATGACATCTTTAAAAATAAAATATAGATTTAAAATATTAAAATTTATTTTTAGAATTCAAATTTTGTTTTTTGTATGTGATGTTAAACGTGGTACTTTTGTTTTTCCTATTATATAGGTAAAAGAGTAAATTGAGTTTTGAGAGATTAGAGTAGTTAGGTAAGTGGATAAGGGATTTTAGGTTTAGTTTCATTTCCTTATTATCTTTATCTATTTTTTTAAAAATAAAATAAAATTACCTACATATATTTAACCATCCTTATTAATTATGAAAACTGCTTTAAAATCATTTTAAATTTAAAAAAATAAAAGAGTAATTTATTAGTTTTTAAAGAGGTATTATTATTATTATTATTAAAATAATAATAATAATTTATTATTAAAATAAATTATTATTTTAAAGTCATTTAATTTATTATTTTGGCTAAAGAGGAATTATTATTTTTTAAATTCAATTTATTATTATAATTTATAATAAATAATAAATTTGAGTTATTAAATTTTAAAAAAAGAAAAAGAAATTTCTTGTCACAGGCTATGCAACCCTTCAATCCTCAACATGCTATGCAATCCTTCAATCTAAAGAAAAAAAATCACACTATTTTAAGTCATTTCGTCATAGTGCATAATAAAGATAATCATTAATAAATATGAAATAAATTAAGAAATAGAACTTACTGAACATTTTCGGCAAAATTATGTGAATCATCTTCTTCAGTTATTAAATTCCAGATGATTGCATATATGTTAGCACATACTATGTCTTCATTGCAATATTTTTTAATAGTTCGTCAATTTATTTTTGTAACCAACATATATTTTTCCAAATAATAGTATGAAACATCATTCTCTATAATGCAAATAACATCTCCAAACTAAAATGTAAGGCAAAACTAATAGAAATTGATAGAAAATTAGGAAAGCAAAATAAGTTTTCTACATGAAAAATACGATAGCACAATCTCTTAAAATGTAAATTTGAAAATAATATGAAGTGAACATCAGATCTGCCTACTCTTAGCAAGAATGTTAATGACTTCTTCTTTCAGTTCTACCATTGCAAATACAACACATTATACCTCGTGACAATTTTATTGATATATTTATATTAATATTTTAAATGGTATCATTAGAATGACCTTTTCCCCATAAATTGTAAAACTTTTTCTTCTCTAATTAAAATAAGTTTAAAAAATTAGTACTTGTTAATTTAACAAATGACTTAGTAAAATTCCTCACAAAGCAATATACAATTATACACACACACACACAAGCCACCACTTTCAATTTAACATTTTCATGTTGCGGGGATCACATCAACTCAAATCTGCAAGATATAAAACAATATTAGTGCATGTTATTATTTATATTAGAAACTCGCATGATAAATAAAAAATTATATTTATTATAATATAAATAATCAACAACCACCCATACTCCTTTATACAACAGTTTTTCCTTCAAACTATTAATTTATTAGAAGAAGAACAATAGTCTGTAAATAATTAATCAACTGTAACCATATTGATAGTCGATAGAAGTCCACATTTTTGGTATGTAATTTTAAAAAATCTTGGATAGTTTTTCATACCTGATTTTAAATTAATGCATATGATAATTCACTGCTTGAAGCAATACATTTGTGCATTGAAGATGAGTTTCTCACTCTGAAAAATGATTGTTCTAAAGGATAATACTAACAAAATGAATAATTTTTTTCTGAAAAAAGAAGACATTTATTTATAGAAAGAATTAAGCAAATGGATAAATGGGTAGGTGGTTGCCTTTATTATAGGAATTCAAAAATAAAAGGTAGTTACATATTTGAAAAACCATTTTTTCAGATATGTTTTTTTTTTTCAGATTTAAATTAAACCGTATTTGATTATCCTTTAAGCAAATTTTCAGATTTAAATGGGAAGTTAGATAAACATGGAATTTATTAGATTTTATCTTTTTCTTTTTTTTGGGGTCTTTTTTTATATACATTTTCTTTTTTAAAATAAATAAATCCGTGAGTTGGTTATTTTTTTGAAAAATTCACATTTAATTAGTGCCATTTTACTTTTCATTATTATTATTATTAATAATAATAATAAGAGTTAAGTTATTTAATTTTTATTTATTGAAAATGGTTGATTCACAACCCTTTTAATTTTCTTTTTCATTTATTCTTTTTCAATTTATAAATTTATTATTTAAATGATTTTTCCATATTAATTAGTGGCCATTTTTGCTTTTTATCTATTATTAATAAGAGTTAAAAACTTTAATTTTTATTTTTTGAAAATGGTTGATTCACAGCCATATTTTATTTATTTTATTATTATTTATTATTTTTCTAATATTTTGTTATTTAAATATTTTACACATATTTTTGAAATTCAATTATTATTATTATTATTATTATTATTATTATTATTATTATTATTGTAATTAAAAAATCAAAATTTTATGGTGGTTTCTATAAGTTTACACATATTTTTGAAATTCAATTATTATTATTATTATTATTAGTGATAATAATGTCTGCTTAAAAATATTTTAAAATTTAGTGAATTATTAGCCACTTTTCCATCGTCAATACAATAAAAAATAAGATAATAAATTCTTAAAAAAAACTGTTTTTTTTTTAAAACTGTTTTAAATTGTTATTTTGTTTTAAAAATTAATTTATTATTTAAATTAATAAAGACAATTAAGTTATTGAATTTGAATTTATTATTTAAAATAACTAAAAATAATAAAATTCAAGAATAATTGTGGTGCTGACAAGTGTCCTTTTTTTCCTCTCCTTTTATATATAGATAGATTATATTTTATTTTATTTTATTGTATTGTATTATTTCATATTTGTATTATTTTAATAAATATAGTTATTTTATGTGATTACATAACGTCACATGTCAACAATTTGAATGACAAATCTATAAGAAAGAAAGGTACAAGATAGAACTACTAAGAAAAAGTGGTTTAAATGATGTAAAATGTGATTATTGAATTAATAAGTAGAGTTAAGATGAGAAGAAAATATTAAGATAATGACGCGATCACACCAAATCAATCGTTACATAAAATGAAACTTTTCATTATTACCTAACTATGAATTTAAACGATACAATACAATAAAATTTAAATAACAATCAAAATAAATATTATATTTAAATTAACAATACAATACAATAAATAATTCAGATTTAATCTAGTTTCGATAGAGATATTGAACCTCTAGTAGGAAAAAAAACCATCCAAACAAGATGTTAGATTGTTTTTGACTTGAGGGCTCTTTGGTGGACAGTTGGCTAAGTTGGGTGCACCTAAGTAACATGTCTTTGTCATATTGACACTATTAGTACTACAAAATTTTGGGCAAAATCAAAGGAGAGAGAAGGGAAACAAAGACATTTTTTTCTTTCTCTCTCTTTAGGGTCTATTTTGTACTTGGATGAATTTATTGAGAGTTTGGGACCTTAGGTTAAATTGCTTTTGGAAGTTTGAATAACAAAATTTTGACTAAAAATGGGATAATAGAGTGATAGGAGAAAGAGTCAAAAGTTCTTTGAAAATAACAAAGATTCAAATTAAGCAAAAAAATTATTGGCATTAGTTCTTTACACCAAACATTTAGATATTACTATATAAGAAGAGTGAATAAATTCACTCTTCTTGTTGACACATGGCAAAAAAAATGGACCCCATCATTACTATATAAATGAATAAATTGGCTTAATTAAAAAAAAAAAAAGATAAAACAATATAAATAATTTATTAATGAATGAATTAATTAATAAATAATATTAAAAGATCCTTGGAGGATAGAAATTGGAAATAGTCAAATATAAGAACAATGCAAGGAAAAATGAAATGGTGTACAAAAGTAATAATAGGGCCCACACAATTAAATCTAGCCGTAAAAAAGAAAAAAAAAGAAAATGGTTTTTGTGTCCAACAAATAGGAAGTACATTTATGAAGCAGACAAATACAATCATTTTTCGAGTTTGAAAAGTACGAAATACCATAAAACAATTATTTGAAAATTTTAGTACTTTCTTCATTTAAATTTTTCCTTGTTTTTCTTTTAATTTGTTCTATATTTCAAAAATTTTACTATATAAGAAGAGTGAATAAACACACTCTTCTCGTCGACACATGGCAAAAAAATGGACCCCATCAAAAAGCTACAAATGAATAAATTGGCTGAATTAAAAAAAAAAAAAAAGATAAAACAATATAAATAATTTATTAATGAATGAATTAATTAATAAATAATATTAAAAGATCCCTGGAGGATAGAAATTGGAAATAGTCAAATATAAGAACAATGCAAGGAAAAATGAAATGGTGTACAAAAGTAATAATAGGGCCTACACAATTAAAGCTAGCCGTAAAAGAGGAAAAAAAGCAAATGGTTTTTGTGTCCAACAAATAGGAAGTACATTTATGAAGCAGGCAAATACAATCATTTTTCGAGTTTGAAAAGTACGAAATACCATAAAACAATTATTTGAAAATTTTAGTACTTTCTTCACAATGTAATAATATAATATATTAAAAAAGACATAATTAAAAATCATAAAAGAAATTTTATTGACTCTTTAATTCCATATTGAAACAAAAGAAGTTTGTTTGAAAATAACATAAAAAAAGATCTTGTAAATTAAAGTAAAATAACAACTAAAAATATTTAAGAATCATATAAGAAATTTAGTTGACTTTCGTACAAATATCTACATCACATAAAATGGAACAAAAAGAGTAATATATATTATTTGAAAATGATATAAGAAGTGCTATAAATCACAAAAAATTAACAACTTCAAAATATATTTCTATCCTCAATCTTATTGCTACATTTATTTGCTATTTAAAATTGAAATTAAAAAGACAAATGACAAATAAGTTTCTATATTAGCTCACTTATGAGCAAAATATATTATAACAATCTTTACTAATTTTATAACAATACATAAACTATACTCCCTCCGTCGCATATTAGATGGGCACTTTCAACTTTAGACGGTGATTAAGAAATCATTAATACATTGGAAGACTTCACCATTTTGCCCTTTGTTTATATCAATGCACATTGACATGAGTTACAAAAAATACACATACAATATAGGAATGGTCATAGTAATTGTAGGGATAAAATGGAAAAGAATTAATTAATTCTATCCTAATTTAATAAGTGCTCAAATAATATGAAAAAAATAGTTTTAATAAGATTCTCATCTAATATTGGATGGAAAGAGTAACAATATAACTTTGTTAATGTTGGGCCCGGGCAGCGCCCGGGCTTTCTTTACTAGTATGATATAATATGAATCTATATATAAACTTTTAGGAATCTTTTAGTACGAGAAATAAAGAGATAATTAATTTTAGAATTAGTTTATTTCAAATTTAACCTGAATAAAATTACAAAATAACTTATTCAAGAAATATATTGTTATTTTATTTCACATTAAGGGCGGAATAACAAATCTCGAAACAACTTGTTTCTAAATCAAATGAGCCCCGACTACTTTAAGATAGTTAATAATAGGAGAGTCAATGATACAATTTAGTCGGTTATTTTATTAAATTTATATAATATCAAATTTTAATTATTTTATTTTGCATAATCAAAATTAAACCTTTTACATTTGTCCCATTATTTTGATTTTGATTTTGATTAATTTATGATATTCTTTTGTTAAAAATATCATGTAAGAGTCACATAAAAAGTTAAGATGTGATACAATGCTTACTATTGTGGGCTAGGAGGAACGAGAGATGACTGATGAGAGATAATTAATTTTAGAATTAGTTTATCTCAAATTTAACCAAAATCAAATTACAAAATAACTTATTCGAGGAATATATTGTTATTTTATTCCACACTAAGGGTGGAATAACAAATCTCGAAACAACTTGTTTCTAAATCAAATGAGCACCGACTACTTTAACATAGTTAATAATAGGAGTGCCAATGATACAATTTAATAGATTATTTTATTAAATTTATCTAATTTCAAATTTTTAATTATTTTATTTTATATAATCAAAATTAAACTTTTTACATTGTCCCATAATTTTGATTTTGGTTTGGTTTTGATTAATTTACGATATTCTTTTATTAAAATGTCATGTAAGAGTCACATAAAAAGTTAAGACATGATACAATGCCTACTTTTGTGGGCGAGGAAGAATTTGAAGTTTCGAAATCTTGATTCGTAACCACGTGCTCTAATCCTTTGTGCTATGGCTTATGAGTTATGAATAACTATAAGAATAGTTAAATCATGTTATGATATATTTTCAAAAATATACAATATACATATTTTTGTCTATATATTTTATCTATGATAAATATTTGGAGTATATATAGTTTATAGTATTGTTAGGCCCATTAAACCCAAATTCAAAAATTCCCATGACCCATAAGTATATAAATAAACAAAAAGCCCCAATTCACTGAATTTAGGGTTTTTATTTTCCTAATCGCCGGCACCGACTGCCGTCAACCTTCAAATCGTCGCTCATCACCTTTTTTTAGCAGTTATCGTCGGTCGACGATTCACCGGTCCAGGTAAGCTTCTGACTGCTCTCTTTTGCTTCATATTTTTCTCCTTTTCAGGCTTTAATTTCTGTCTCGTTGTGTGCTTGCTGCAACAGCTTACAAGAAGTTACTTGCTCAAGGTGCATTGTAACTCTTTTACATTCATGTAGAATTCTGTAATTTAGCTTGTGCTTGGTTTTTTCTTTTGGTGCGGAAACTTCAATACTAATGAAATTGATGATATGACTTCTCGAATCTCAATATATTGCTACTAATGAATTTGAAGTTTGAGTCTTGAGATTAAGGCGTCTGTGTGTCCGTGAACTATTCGGGTCCTGTCCTTCTGTCTCTATTTTTATTCTACTTTTCCTTTTCTTTTTTTATGCAGTACAAAATTAGAGTTTTTCTTTATTTTATTACAAGTAGTGTTGTAGTGGTCTTTAGTTGAAAAATTCCTTCAGTTTCTTATTAGTTACCACTGTATGTTGTCGCAATTTATGGATGCAATTATCAAATAAGATATCTCTGTGGATGAATAATTTTCTTAAAATTCTATTGAACAAAACTTGCCCTTAGCTTCATCCGTATTGCTTATCTTTTTCTGTTGAAGTTTAACTTTCTTCTATCGTTTTCTCTTGCTTGCTGACAGATGAGGGTGAAAAAGCAGAAGCGGCATAGGAGAGCTGTGAGGTTTTACACAGCTTGTTTTGGGTTTAGAGAGCCGTTTAAAATCTTCTGTGATGGAACATTTGTGCATCATCTTGTTGTTAATCGCATAACACCTGCTGATACTGCATTGACAAATATTCTAGGTGCCCCAGTTAAACTATTTACCACAAGGTTTATATCAACAGCTCCATTTTTTCTCTTTTATGCTATGGTCTTTTACATGATCTAACTTTGTTTGCATGAGTTTGGAGGACAAGCTAAATATGTTTCGCTTTTAAACTGTTTGGTCACTTCCTGTCCCCTTTACTTGCAGATGCGTTCTTGCGGAGTTGAAGAGCCTTGGTCCTTCCTATCAGGATGCACTGAATGCAGCTAATAACCTTTTTACTGCACGGTTAGTCATTTATTCTCTTCTTCTTGCTGACTCTTCTCAAGAGCAGGATGTGTGTTGCTTCAGTTCTCAGGACATTCTTTTGAGTTATGCCACATAATTTGAATCTTACTCTATTGCAGATGCGACCATGAGACGCGGAAAAGTGCTGAGGATTGCATAACTGAAGTTATTGGGGAGAACAATTCTGAACACTTTTTTGTAGCTACTCAAGATGCTGATTTGCGTAGAAGTCTTCAAAAGGTATTTGGACTTACTTTCCTCGATATATAATGTCCTATATGTATTGTACTATCAGTCATATCACTTACTAAAACATGTGAACTGGAAAAATCCCATATTCTAGGATATCTTGTCAGAAAAATCTTCGGCAGCTACTTAGTGTAATAGTGTTGCATCCATTTAAAAATGCTAAGCTTGCAATCTCTGATTTTTGTCAGTAGTCAAAAGATTTTTAACTATCTAAGTGGGAAGTGGTAAAAACAAGAGATCTTTGTGCATCTACAGGACTATATTGTGGTTCACCAGTTGACCTTAGCATGTGGGACTAAGATGATAAAACTGTAAAATATTTCCGTCTCCTTCTGGGGGCGAGGGGGTAAGATTAACAGTTCCACACTGTTTGGCAATTTAAATGGTATTTTATGTACTCGCGATGGAGTGACCAGAACCTATTTTGTATCTGTAACTCTTATAGTGTTTGGACAAGCTTCTAGGGAGTCAAAATTGCTTATTTTTTTCCTAAGTGCGTATTTTAGAGGGTTGAGGTGTTTTACCATACTTTTAGGGAAAAAAAAGTTAAGTGCTTTTAAGTAGCAGTAGAAACTGAAAACAATAGATTTTTCCGAAAGCACTTCTGAAACCACGGCCAAGCACAAATTGCTGTTCTAATATTGACAAAAGTGCTTTTCAATTTGATTAACTAAGCACAAACTGCTACTCTCCAAAATTACTTTTTCGAAAAGCACTTCTCAAAATAAGGATATTTCAAAAGCTTGGGCAAACAGGTGTTACTTTAAAATGAACCTGAAAGACCTCCAACATTTAGGAGAGCAATTTATTATGTATATGCCAACTGACTTTTCTCCTGTTTTTTCTGACCTTTGTTTCCCCTTTTCCTGAACCGGGAAGATACCTGGTGTGCCCGTAATTTTTGGTCTGAGGAATGCATTATTTCTCGAACAACCATCATCATTTCAACGTGAATTTGCCAAATCTTCTGAAGAAGAACGTCTTCATATGACTGACCTGGAGTACAATATGCTTAGACAAAGGAAAAAGAGGAGATTGTCCGATGACAAACAAGGGGATTCTTCTGATGATGCATCTGAGGAAAAGATAGATGATGTTTCACAGGCTCAGATTATCAATACAAATGTTAAGAGGAATGGAAGTGATGTCAAGGATAAAGTTCGCTTCAAGAGAAAGAAAGCTAAGGTTAGGGTTCATAATATTTTCTTATTTTCCCTTACACTACTTAAAATTAACTTGTTGCTTCTGTCATTCTATTAAAATATTGTTGTTTACGAACAAATTCTCCACTTTCATGTGAAACATTACACGTTAATGTTCAATGCCTAGTAACACATTAAGTTAGTGACAGGTAAATGTAGAAAGACATGGCTACAAAACTCATCCTTGCCAATACCTTGGAAATGCAGCTTTTGCTGGTTTGTGACACAAACTTTTGAGAAACCATAATGATTTTAATAAAAAGAGGTTTTCTGGAACTTCTGTGTGTGTCATTTCATGAATGATTGTTAGGATACAAAATTTACTCTGAAAGTTGCTTGATTCATAAAGAATGATTTTGTTCATCTAGATTGATAAGTATCTTTATATTTTAGCTTGTGTGCAAATTGTGATCCTTAAGCTCTGAACCAAAGGTTTTTTCTTTCTCTACGCTAGATGGCTGGACATATAATCGAAATAAGAGGTTATAATTTTTTGTGTAAGTGTGATATTATTTCTTATAAGTCAGTATACTTTTGCATTTAATGGTTGCTGTGTGCATACCCCTCTCTTAACTTTGAGTTGAAAAAGATTGAGTGACATAGACCAAGTTTTATGTTGTAAGGGAATTGTTTTGCCTGTTGTTCCTCTAAATTGATTAAGTCGGTACCATATTTACTTATATAATATATGTTTCATGGGCGTTATTGACGTAATGCATGATTAGCTAAACATGTTCCTGAATGACTCTATGGTTTATGCCTTCCCTTCTACAGGGTCCAAATCCACTCTCTGTCAAGAAGAAGAAAAAGAAGTCTGTGGATACAAATTTTACAACCTCGGGAAAGGTGAGATTAAGTTTCTCAAGTAACTGAAGTTGAGCTTGGTAATATATTCTCATATAGAGATGAAGGGTATTCATTCTTTTGTGCCTGTCTCACCACTCCTTTGCTAAAGAGAGAAAAAAGAACATCTATGTGCAACGCCTCGTAAAATTTGTCAGTTGTTCTTGTATTATTCACCTGTTTAATTACTATAGCGCTTGACCTCTATAAATATCTGCGGGGAGATGGTATGCACTATGACCGTTGTGAATTATACCTCACGCATAGTAGTTCTCTTAGGTGCGACATTGATGAAGGTTATAGTAGGGGACGAGGTAGACCTAAAATCATAAGATAGGAAATGGCCTCAGTAGGACTAAAACCTGTGTATAAAAGTACTGGTGAGTTTGGCCATTGTATTTATTATTGGTCAGGTGTAAACCCAGCTGGTAGTTTTTAATTAATAATATAAACATTGATTAATAGATTAAAAGCATGAAAAAATATAGAACTTTCTCAAACTTGAATAAGGTTCAGAAGAAAAAGATGCAAATTTTGATTAACTATCTAGGCATAGTGATAGAATATTCTAAGTCAACAAATTCTTTATTATAGAACAATATCTATACTATGACTTATGGTGAGTTTCTTAAAAGTTGGAATTTACAAACAATGGAGATTAGAAGTGTGAAAGTTGCTCCTCCTCCTGGTAATTAAGCCACTAAATTATCTGAATTAGTGTAATATTTTGTATTATCTCCCCAACTTTTTCTCCTCTTGGTGAATGTGGAAGTTCCAAGTGCAGGAAAACAAGAATGGTGAGGGAACTGTGAGAAGCAGGAAGAGATCAAGGAAGAGGTCGCGCAAAAATGTTGTAGAAGGAAATGCTTAGTGTTGAAGGCTTTGTAATATCAGGTAAATGATGATCTATAAAGTTAGAAGTGAAATGCTGATGCTGCATCTTAATGAGATAATTTTCTCTAGTGCACCATATAACTGAAGACACAGTTATTTCGCAAAAACGCCGAAGTACAATGTAGAAATTGTTAATTGCTTTAGAGTTTACATGATCTACTGTTTTTCTCTTAGAACTTCCAAGAATTGACAATGGTTTCTTTATTCTCAACTAAATACTTGCTGGTGTTGGTCTACACTGTTATATTTATTCGGCAACTCTGCCCACTAAAGCTTAGGCATATGTGAGAAAACCACCTAGTGTTTGTTGCCATCTACTGCTTTTTATCTTATAACTTCCAAAATTTGATTATGGTTGATTTGAATGGATCATGAGTTTCTTTCTTTCTTTCTTGGAAGTGTTGCTTCTTCAACTAAATCCATTTCTTGTTTTTGTCTACATATGATATTTATGAGTTAGTTCTCACCAACACATGTATTGGATAACTCTGCCCACCAAAGCTTAGGCATACGAGAGGATATAACCTGGTGTCATTGCCATTTAGTGAGATTTGAACCCGAGATCTCACGCTTCTCCTTCCACTTCATTGACGTTATATGCTTGACTGATTTTAGATTATATGGAATCTCTGAGAATCATGTCTCTTTTGCAGGAGGAATTTTGATATCAAGCATAGTACAATCTTCCACAGGAAACACTATATTTATCAAAGTAAGTGTCTACTTGAAAGACAACAAATATTATGAGAACACAAGGGTCTATTGCTAATTGTGATCAATTTTAAATTTTGCCCTTGTAAGAACACTAGACATAGGTGCCGTGCTAGTACGGCCCAATATCTACTATTTTTTAATTTTAATTAATGCGATATAGATAGAATTAGAAAGTTCATTAAATTTTAATATGATTTTTAGATTTTTTAAGTTAATTACTTTTTGTTTGCGCAAATTTAATGTGAAGTGGCCCATTAAAATGTACATAATTATGGTTATTTTCGTTATCGATCGTTGATTTTTTACTCAAAATAGTTACAAGATATAAACAAATATTACCAACATTAAAAATAATAAAGCTATAATTAAAGAATATGAATTTAAAAATAAAAGTCATAGCTAAAATGAATCTCATAATTTTGAAAATATTATACACTAATTAAATTAAAGTAGAACAAAAGAAATAATTTTTAAAAAGTTTTTTTTGCCAAAACACGTAGCGTGAACTCTCTTATATAGTAAAGAGAAAATGATGAAAGTTGAGAACACGTTAATGTCAGTTCTAAGTTCTAACAGTTGTGATCTGATTAATTCAGATTTGTGTCGTATAGTACCCACTAATAAGAAAATATCTCTTATTTCACTCTCAAAATTCAAATACGAGATGTCTGGTTAAAGGTAGAAAGACTCTTATTATTCTATCATATCTTGTATCATGTTTGTTAGTTGTCACAAATAAGTTACCCATAATAGCAAATAACTTAATTCGATATTATATCGCTTCCAATTCGATAAAGGGCTTTTTTATTTTCCACGAAAGTCCGTCCTTGCAGAGGATATAAATATGAATATGAAAAAGAAAAAAAAGGTAACCGCCTGGAGAGTCATTTTTTAAGTGAAATGTTCATTATCATAATAAGTAGTTGATTAGGAGAATACAGAGTATACTCTTCCTCATCTTTTCCTATCTTGTTATCATGTTTGTTAGTTGTCACAAATAAGTTACCCATTATTGCAAATAACTTAATTCGATATTATGTAAGCGCACAAAATATCTATATAGCATTCTTTTTCATGTTATATAACATGAGAAATTAGGCAATCATTTTGAAGAAAGCATAGTTGTTGACATAGATTTAATTTTTTAAAATTGCATACGAAAAAATTATGGTCACAAACTTGTTCAATAAAATAGTATAGTTGTGATTAAGACGTGAACTATTATTATTATCATCATATTATTATTACCATTACATTCATTATTTAGAAACCATTAAGAGTTGGCCAGTAAATCATATATATCCAATAAAGGTATTCCTAATCAATTACAAACTTGTATGGAACATAATTGATTGGTCGGTTTGATTAGGGCGGTTCTTAATAAATAAATTTTACTAATGAGTTTGTGACACAATAGTTGATAATATATTAATCATCTTGATAAGGTTTTGGACGGCTTATTTTATTCGGTAGGTCACAAGTTCGAGCTTTGAAAACAGTGCCAATGATTGCGTAAGGGTATGATAGTCTTTTTCTCTCTTGTATCCAAAAATTTCATTTTTGGAACTATATACTGTTATATTAATTCATCGATGCAATGTTTAATCAATATTTTGGATTTAAATCTTGATAATGAAGTTGATGCTTCATCCTCAAAATAAAACTTATAATCGATGTAAATTCAAATTAATTAAACTCAAGATATTGTTAATCTGAATTAGACAAACTCAAAATGAATACCAAATATAGAATAGAAAGAATAAAATGGATTTGGTTAAAGACTTAACAATGTTACATCATAAAAATTAAAACAGAAAAATGACTCATTCCTCTCAGCCACTCAATTAGCTTCATAATAAATCATTTCTAAAAAATTGTGGCTGTGATTCTGCCATAATTTTTTTTTAAAAATTAATTAGGTTTTAAAGTTTGACATTAGAGCTTTTATTAGGTTACTTAGCTAAGGTTAATGATAAAATCAAATCAACTAAACTTTTTATGGTGTTGTTTCTTTATGTAGACCCAAAAAAAATAAAATAAAAATTACTTATTTTTTTGATACGAATAGTGAAGAAGTATACTATTATTGATTAATAAAAAACGAAATTTTAAAAAAAGGGCCATATTCCAAGAAAGTGTAATGCATTAAGTTCAAATTAGAATTATTTGCTTCAAACTTCAATTTTTTTATATATTTAATTTAAATAAGTAATATTTACTTCAATTTCACAATTGTTGAGATCAAGAGATGATTTTTTATGCACTCATTATTTTAATGGAAATTTAATTTAATTTTTTTTGTTGCTTAGCTGCCCACATTATCAGAATTATTTGAAGATTAGGTGATTAATTAGTAGGTCCAGAGCAGCTAATCAAATGCATATATGCTTAATAAATAAATAATGTGATATTCTAAATTAGAACAATAAGCAAAAGAAATAAAACCATACAAGAATCTGCCAACTTTTTCCCTTCTGTTAATGTAGATAGTATATCAATAACTAATAATTTGATTTACAAATCAATTAAATATAATCACCATTTTGTGTCATTTGTAACCATTTACTATATTTTATTCTTGAAAGAGGTTAAAATCACATAAACAATTAAGTATTTTTGATCTACTTTAAAAATTTTCATATTTTACCCAAGGAAATGAAATCACACATAAGAGAAAGGATGAGTTTTTTTAAATTTTAGTATGATTTGGACAATCCTTCATTCGTGAGCTAACTTTTGTGAGTGAGTTAAGCTCAAGATTCATTTAACATGATATCAGAAGCTAGACTCCTGATATTGCCCCCTCCCCCTTCCCTTCTTCCCCATTCACCCTTACAATAGATTGTTCACACATCCAGTATTCGAATAGAGTGGGGACGTGGGGAAATGATTAATGGAATTTCAAATCGGAGATGAATGAGTTTGTAGGACTCTTTATATGGAAGCACCTTTTGAGCTATATTTTGAAGTTGAATTAGGTCCAACATCCATTTGTTAACATAATATTAGAACTAGACTCCCGATATTAGACCCTTAGAGATAGATAAGTTTTCTTGAACTTTTAATATGACTTGGATAATCCTTCCTGAAATAATATTTTAGGATAGATTAGGTTCAAATGTCCTTCCACGTATTTCAATAGATACTAAATTATGAATATAGTATCAAAAGTGCAATAGTAGATTCAATAATTAACACTTTAATCTACCCTTAAGTTTGTCACCCTTTTTTGTTGATTTTTGGTCGGTATAATATATAAACGTGTTGTTTAACTGATATTTATGTTCTTTAATTTTGAATGTACACAATCAAACACCTTAATTATCATAAATTTGAACAGGTAGATATACACGTCCTACTTGACAAATCGCATGAGATGCACCCATTCTACATGCCAAATCACGTGAAGTTTGCTAAAATGTGTGTGTCTGTTTATTCAAATTTATGCTAGTTTAAATGTCTATTTGTTATTGAAAAACATAAGATGTTAGCTAAAATCAAGTTAACGTTTAGCTGAGGCGGAGTTAAAAAAGGGTGTTTATGTATATTATTATAATTATAATGACTTCTCCACTATATAAGGACACAAGCACATACCTTTTCTCAATACCAAAAAAAAGTAGAAAAAACACACAAAAAAAAACAAGAAATCTTAGTGAGTGTGAGTGAAGAAATGGCAGAAAACAAAGAAGAAGATGTTAACCTTGGAGCCAACAAGTTCAGAGAGCCACAACCCTTAGGCACATCAGCACAAACAGATAAAGATTACAATGAACCACCAGCAGCCCCTTTATTTGAACCTGGTGAATTATCATTATGGAGTTTTTACAGAGCTGGAATTGCAGAGTTCATGGCAACTTTCTTGTTTTTATACATCACAATCTTGACTGTAATGGGTCTTAAAAGATCTGATAGTTTGTGTTCTTCTGTGGGTATTCAAGGTGTTGCTTGGGCTTTTGGTGGTATGATTTTTGCCCTTGTCTACTGTACTGCTGGTATCTCAGGTCAGTTCTTTTTTCCCTAAAAATTTCTACTTTTTTTTGTTTCTTGTACTAAAAATGTCATCTTTTTTTTTTTTGTGTATCATGGGGTTATGTAGAAACTAGTTCTTGATTATATACCCACAAAAAGTTATTAGCTTCCTTTGCTCTTGTCTATTGTACTGCTGGTATCTCAGGTCAGTTCATTTTTCTCTAAAAAATTCAACTTTTTTTGTTTCTTGTACTAAAAATGTCATCTTTTTGTTGTTGTGTGACATGAGTTTCTCTGTGTAGTTTTGCTGCTGATTTTCTGACCTTGTTCTAAAATTGTGAACTTTTTTGTGTATTTCTTGTATTTAAAAATGCTAACTTTTTTGTTTTGTTTGGTGTACCATGGGTATGTATGTATTCAAAAGGGGTAGTCTATTATATTACAGATAAGAGTTTTACTTCAAAACTATCAAGTCACCAAAATTGAAGTAGTTTCTTGAAAATTGAGCAGCTAATTAATTAGACTATGGTTATTTCTTACTTTGAGTCGAGGGTCTTTCAGAAATAGCTTATTTCTATAGGGATAAGATGTGTATACAATCTACCCTCTCCAGACCTCACCTCACCTACACTTGAGTTGTTGTTTTTAATTGTTTCGCCTTCACATGATTCGAGTAGAAAGCAATGTGTACCTACATTTCTTTTTGAAATTTGTCAAGTGCAAGCACATTGATATTTTTTTTTGTACTGAAACAGGAGGGCACATTAACCCAGCTGTGACATTTGGTCTGTTTTTAGCAAGGAAACTTTCCTTAACCAGGGCAGTGTTCTACATAGTGATGCAGTGTCTCGGTGCCATCTGTGGTGCTGGTGTTGTCAAGGGATTCATGCAGGGTCCGTATCAGAGATTTGGCGGTGGTGCCAATGTGGTTCAACCCGGATACACGAAAGGTGATGGCCTTGGTTCTGAGATTATTGGGACCTTTGTTCTTGTCTACACTGTTTTCTCCGCCACTGATGCCAAAAGAAACGCTAGAGATTCACACGTTCCCGTAAGTGTTTTCTTTCCCCCACCCATAACTTTATTTTTTGTTTCTTATACTGGAAAGAGGATGTGGGGATCTATGTGGCTCAGACTATTCAAATATGCTGCTGCACATGTGTCGGATTGTTCAAAAATGCACTATTTTTGGAAGATCAAACATGCAACTATCGACATTTTTGAAGAGTCCGAACAACATAGTTTGGAAATTTGATTGAGTAGGATGAGTGAACATATGCCTTTGTGTTGGGTTATACAGGGTGATTAGGGCGTCATGCGGAAGCTTACAATTGCAAGTCATGAGTGATAAATTAGATAACAAAAACTTATACTAAAAACAAAATATTATTATATGGTTTGACCAATTGGTCTACATATGAAAATTAATATAAAAGAAAAAAATATTAAAACTATAGAGAGAAAAATCTCCTCATAAACAAAAGTCTTTTACGACTACATTGTAAATTTTATTGTGTTTTTAGTGTGAGAAGAGGGGTCTTCTATTTATAGGATTCCATACGTTTTCTCTAAGGAAAGAATAAATCAAATATGAAAGAGAATTATATTTTCCTTTCAGAAAAAGTTTAAGCATTTATGGTAATACTTTGACTTTTTTTTTATGGAAAAAATAAACTTTAAATAAGATAAGAAAATCAGGGCAAAACCCTAAGGCTTTGCTCTAGGAAAAATGATGCACATACTATCATGTGGCATTATAGTTTGTCAGCAAGTGATGCCCCATTATTTCTGGCGGGAGATAGCAGATACCTAGTGGAATAGTTGTGGTGCGCGAAGACCGACCCAATCACCAACTCATCAAATGGAAAATCATGCCCATACTAGCATGCCTATGTGGTTTGTATGTAGTTGTATGATGGGATACCACGCAATTGATAATATGGTGTAGGGGTTTGGCCAAAGATACTGATTCTCACATCGATGAGTTACCATACGGGTTGATTTTTCAAATGGTTACTCAACTAATAGTTATTATCTTAGCTGCTTGATTCCAATTTTTTTCAACAAAGAAAACGACTTTCTGATAACGAATGCATACAATCCCAACTTGCATCGGATTAAGGCGTGATTGCTGTTGTTTGAAGAATAAAGAAACTGCATTCTTAACTATTGTATTGTGTTGTACAGATTTTGGCACCACTTCCAATTGGATTCGCGGTGTTCTTGGTTCATTTGGCGACCATCCCAATTACCGGAACTGGCATCAACCCTGCTAGGAGCCTTGGAGCTGCTATCATCTTCAACCAAGACCAAGCTTGGGATGACCATGTAAGTCCCTTCAACTTACATTCATGTGATGATCATATTTAATACTTCCATTTCTATTTTGTTTTTGATGACTGGAAAAATCCGGAGGTTCGTTGGCGCGTTTGAAATTCAGTGGATAATCAGTTCACCCTTCTACCCTTAGATACCAACGATCATAGTATGTCTACTCATCTAATATAAAATCAATGAGTAGATCTCACCTCTCTTTCCCCATACCATAGTCACAAGAGATAGGTATCCACCGAAATGAGAGTACGACCCCTTGTCCAACAGCATTTAGTTTAAACATGGTTCGAATGTCTTTATGCTAAAAGTTGTGTTCAGAACTGTCAATACGGGTTGGCCCAGCCCAGACAAGCCAACTCATCATTTTGATGGCCCTTAAGATAGCCAACCCAACCCTACATGGGCCGGGTTGGGCCAAGGCCACATTGACAACTCTAGTTGCATTAAGCATGCTTCTTTGATAGAGCACCTGACTCGAATTCATGACATGCACCTAATTCACATAATCACACATCATATGTTGTGCTCTTACCAATGAACCAAAATCGCAAAGGCTCTCGTTTCTTTCTTTTCATAGCTAACAAGTTTTTTTTCTTCTTTTTCAGTGGATCTTTTGGGTTGGACCATTCATTGGAGCTGCACTTGCTGCAGTTTACCATCAAATAATCATCAGAGCAATTCCATTCAAGATTAGAGCTTAAGAGTTTCAACCATTTTCTTATCTTTCTAGTGTTTGTCTAAATGTGTATTTTCTTCAATTCAAATGTCATTTATGTGAAATAAACTCTCATCAAGTTGTATGTAAAAGCTTCTTTCAATGAAATAATTTTTATTTTATCCTTCTTAATTATTTATATGATATTGAATAGCATTACAGTCTTTCTATCTTTATGAGAAGACGGTATAATCTTAATATAAAGTATGCTACAAATAATTGAGATCAATACGTTCTAACTAGAAATGAAATATAATGTAGATATGTTTAAAGGAAAGAAATGTTGTTTTCGAAACGTATTAAAAAAAAAGTAAAACAAGCAAATTAAAACCGAAAGAATTAATATATTTTTATAGAAAACTTTGATAATCGTGTCTATGTTCATTGTTGTCATATACTCCTTGTGATTTTGTTCAGTTTTCCTTGATTTCTCCCTCTAAAACAAGAAACAATTAAAAAAAGATCAATTAGTCCAACATTATTGCCTATCATATACTCTTTCCGTTTTAATTTGTTTGTCTGATTTTGATTAGATATGGAATTCAAGAAGGTAAAGAAAACACGTAGAATGCATCAAAATGTCATTGAATATTGTGGTCTTGAACATATCACTTCACTTGAAAAGTTAGAATTAAAGAGTCGTACGGAAAAAAAAGAGACGTTTTTTTTCAAAACAGACTAAAACGTAAAGTAAAACAAATAAATTAGTCTACTACTCCATTCGGTTCAATTTGTGTGTTAGATTTTAACTTTGACACGGAGTTTAAGAAGTTAAAGAAAACTCTACAATCTTAAAGTCTTAATTTAACGATACATAAAATATATCAAAAGATTCTTTAATTTTATGGTTTTAAACATATATACCACGTGAAAAGTTAGAATTATAGAGTTATTGAAAAAAGAAAATAAACATTATTTTCTACACAGATCAAAAAGAAAGTAAAACAAACAAACTGAAACAAAAAGAAGTATATATAGTTTACTATTGTATATATTATTCTATCATCAATTTTTATGAGTGAATTCTTCAAGAATATAATTCATAGAGTGAAACAAAAATTAAAATTAAAATTAAATGTGGATATTTGGAAGAAAAGGAACATCTGGTTTCTCATGTTGTTCAACTGCTGAGGAAGTTACTAAAGGAATTAATGGATTTGGCCACACTGCCATTGTTACAGGTCACTTTTTATCAATGTTATCGCCATTGTTACAGGTCACTTTTTATCAATGTTTGATAACGAAAAAGTTGTCGTAAAATTTTATTCTTCGTTTTATTTGTTGTCAACGATTCTATTTATGAGACTCTTTCATCAGGTAAGAAAAAAAAGAGCCTAAGCATAATAAATATCATACACGAAATTCATTGATAATCCCAGCTAATTCGTAGCTAAATAGCTTTTAGTTAAAATTGATTTCTTATATTCTATCGATAAATGAGATTATCATGAAATTTTTGCTGCTTAACTACAAAAAATTGCACACCACTAATTCCTTGTTTTCTAACCATGTTAGTGGAAACAAAAAACTACTCATTTAGTTCTATTTATAGTATAATTTTTTAACGTAGGAGATTCAACTCGATTAAATTTTGTCTTCATTTTTACTTATCTCAGGAGCAACAAGTGGCATTGGCATGGAGACGACACGTGTCCTCGCCTTACATGGTGTGCATGTAATTATGGCAGTACGTAATATGGAAAATGGCAAAAAAATTAAAGAAAATATACTTAAATCCATTCCAAATGCTAAAATTGATTTTATGGAATTAAATCTGAGTTCTATGGAGTCAATAAGAAAATTTGCCAAAGAATATAACTCTGCTGGTCATCCTTTGAACCTTTTAATGTAAGAAAACAATATATTTATAAGTTTTATATTGTGTTTGATATGACGATAAATATTTTTCGATTTTTTTTTCACTATTCAACACTTTACAAAATTCATAAACTATTTTAAATGAAAAACAGAAAAAAAGAAAATCATTTTTTATCCTTTTGATGAAAAGTATTTTTAGTGTTTGATTGTCAAAAAATAACTTAATTATTTTTTGAAAAAGACGTTTTCTAGATAATGTTTTTCTTATGACCTTTTTTTTTTTTTTTTTTCAGAGAATGACTTATTTTCTGAAAAAGTATTTTAAATATTTGTTGAAAGTGGAAAATATTTTTCAAAAAGAGACTGATAATAATATCAATAAAATATTATTTAATTGTATTCTTTTTTTTTGGTTTTGTAAGTAATAATGCAGGGGTTATGATTCCACCATTTACACTTTCTCAAGACAAGGTAGAATTACAATTTGCAGTTAATCATTTAGGTAACTCAATTTATCTAATTATGTTTAATTTGTTGAAGATATAATTAAATAATTAAATGAAATATTAATTTTTTTAATAATTTAAGCTTTTAGATAGGATGATCACACACTTTAATACAATATTGGAGCAAATGTCATCATAGATTTGATGAGTCTCTTAAAAAATATATTAAAAAATAATCATGTGATTAATTAACCCATGATAAAGAACCAAGTTCGCATATGAAAGAATATATTGAAGATACAATTAAGTAAATTAAAACATATGCTCCAACACGTGGCAAAAGCAATATATTAAAGATGTAATTAAGTAAATATAAGTGTGATGACTATGCTCTTATTATGTGTGGGATTTTTGAAAGGATGATATCACGAGGATCTATGCAGCCTTATTTTGTATTTTTGTACAAAAAAAATTGTTTCTGTATCTCAAACCCGTAACCTCCTTCCTAATCACATGACAACAACTTTATCAGTTATGATAAGACTCTCCTACATCGTTTAGATAAAGATGAATACATTATTCAATGTATGATCAAATATGATGTGTTAATATTTTGTTTTTGCAGGTCATTTTCTTTTGACAAATCTTTTATTGGAAAACATGAAAAATACAGCTAAAAATAGCAAAAATGAAGGAAGGATAGTAAATGTTGCATCAGCAGCACATGATTTTGCATATTCTCAGGGAATTATTTTTGATAAAATTAATGACAAAGAGAGGTATATATATAGTCCACAATTAAATAACTTCTTTAATTATAATTTTTAATTGAAATTTCTTATTTAAAAGAATAAAATATGATATTATTTTATTTCATGTTTAATTGAATATTTGATTTCAATTAAATATAAAATTATTTTATTTCATTTTTATTTCCCATAAAAGTCTTCTGAAAAAAATTAAGGTTAAAATTGAAAATAAAAGTACATCCTAATTTATTTATATAGTAAATCAAACACATATGTTATATTTATATTTTGTATACATTCTATTTTTAGAATTTTAATATTTCTTTTTTATTTGTAATTATTTGCAGCTACCATAGATTTCATGCTTATGGCCAATCAAAGCTTGCTAATATACTGCATGCAAATGAACTCGCTAAGCGCTTAAAGGTAATTAAAGTTATTATCATCACTTAAAATCATTATTATAAAATTCAAAATTTATATAATTAAAATTCTGATTTCGCCTCTATCAATATATATATTTTTTCATAAATAGGAAGAAGGGGTAAATATTACTGCTAATTCTGTTCATCCTG
Source organism: Solanum commersonii (assembly GCA_029007595.1). NCBI lineage: Eukaryota > Viridiplantae > Streptophyta > Magnoliopsida > Solanales > Solanaceae > Solanum > Solanum commersonii. The sequence continues at coordinate 1,820,857 of JAJTWQ010000108.1, read as the reverse complement.
GACCAATTGCCACCAACATTATGCGTTACGACAATATCCTTCATGGTAAAATATTTTAACTCACTTTTTTTTTTCATTCCACCATTTATGTAAAATCTCTTTAGTATTTAGATAAATTTAAAATTTTGGACTTATAAATTTAGAAGTGTAGTGTGTTCACTTGTAAGAATCTTAAGCATGAACTCGTCAAATTTAAATTTTGAATCCATCTCTGATAATTTTGACTATATATTTGTTCAAAAATAGTAGGAAGTCATCCATAGTCCATATTGAGTCATCTTTAGAGGGTTTTTGGCTTAGCTTATTAAGTAGTTTTCAACCCTCGAGAATGTTTGAATATTTTAAAAACGACTTAGAAAGAGTAAAAAGTAGGTACCCTACTTTAACTTTTTTAAAATTACTTTTTTAAGCTAAGTCAAACGGACTCTTAATCTTTAGTTTGATCCTATTTTCTCCCCCTTCCCTAACCATATTTTATAGGAATAGTTAACTGGATTGGGAGATATGTGCTAAAGAATATTGAACAGGTACTAGAATTTTTTTCTCCTTACATTGATATTCAATACTATAGCTCCGCCCCTATGTATGATTATCACCATTTTTTTGTCCCTACATTGTTTATCCAATGATTATAGGGAGCATCAACTACATGTTATGTGGCTTTGCATCCACAAGTGAAAGGAGTAAGTGGTGAGTACTTTTCAGATAACAACATAGCTACAAACACAACTACTTCTTTGGCTAAGGATTCAGATTTAGCAAAGAAATTGTGGGAATTTAGCTTGGATTTGACTAAATAGGATTGTCAAATGGGCGAGTTAGGTTGAATCTGGATGAATTAAGATGCAGCGAGTTAATAAATGGACGGGTTAAATTTGGATTGACTAGGCGAGCTGTGTTTTCATGAGCTAAGTTTGTTACCCTAGTTGAGAACCTTAGTTCATCAATTCCTAATTTGACTATGTTATGATGTCTTTCTTTCCCGTCTTTGTATTTTGTTTGTTGGACTAAGTCTGATCCAAATATATTTTTAACATAGTGTGATATTATCTATTTTGAATCACGTCCACGCGATTTCTCAAAAGCCTCACACCATAAGAATGATAGACGGATCAATCAATTATCCATCTAGTTTCGAACCGTACACCTTTAGAGGATTTCTAGGTTTTAGGTTAAGTTGATGCCACTTTATGGCTATAGAACAAGATGACAATAAAGAACCAAACATATACATTGATTGGCAGCAATAAAATACTAATATAATTTCTTCTTATTTATATTCAAGTTTCAATGGAAAAAATTACTCAATACTTGTGTTGGTGAAAGATAACAAGTACCCTGTGAAATTAGTTGAGGTGCACACAAACTGATCTGAACTTGAACAAAATGACCTCGATACACCAGGTAGCCTATGAAATTAGTCGAGTTGTGCACAAACTAAAGACAAATATATCCAGATCATACTTCTTCAAACACCTTTTGACACCAGTTAAGATCAAACAGCAGTTACCATTCAAATGGCCATGAGTTTTCATAATTGAATAAGAAATGTTGTTTTCCAAACGTATTAAAAAGAAAAGTAAAACAAGCAAATTAAAACAGAAGAATTAATATATTTTTTAGAGAAAACTTTGATAATCGTGTCTGTCTATGTTCGTTGTTGTCAATACTCCTTGTGATTTTGTTCAGTTTTCCTTGATTTCTCCCTCTAAAACAAGAAACAATTAAAAAGAGATTAATTAGTCCAATATTATTGCTTATTATATACTCTCTCCATTTCAATTTGTTTGTCTAATTTTAATTAGATATGGGATTTAAGAAAGTAAAGAAAATACGTAGAATGTATCAAAATATTATTTAATATTGTGGTCTTAAACATATCACGTGAAAAGTTAGAATTAAAGAATCGTTAGAAAAGAAGAGAGACGTTCTTTTCAAAATAGACTAAAAAGTAAAGTGAAACAGACAAAATTAGTCTACTACTCCATTCAGTTCAATTTGTATGTCTGAGTTAAACTTGATATAGAGTTTAAGAAGTTAAAGAAAACTCTACAATCTTGATGTCTTAATTTAAAAATACATAAAATATATCAAAAGATTCTTTAATCTTATAGTCTTAAACATACCACATGAAAAGTTGGAATTATAGAGTTATCCAAAAAAAAAAAACAACATTATTTTCTAAACGAATTAAAAGGAAAGTAAAACACACGAACTGAAGAAAGAAGTACATATAGTCTACTATTATATAGATTATTCTATCATCAATTTTTATGAGTGAATTCTCCAAGAATATAACTTATAGAGTGAAACTAAAATTAAAATTAAAATTAAATGTGGATATTTGGAAGAAAAGGAACATCTGGTTTCTCATGTTGTTCAACTGCTGAGGAAGTTACTCAAGGAATTAATGGATTTGGCCTCACTGCCATTGTTACAGGTCACTTTTTATCTATGTTTGATAACAAAAAAGTTATCGTAAAGTTTTATTCTTCGTTTTATTTGTTGTCAACGATTCTATTTATGAGACTCTTTCATCAGGTAAGGAAAGAAAGGGCCTAAGCATGATAAATTTCATACACATAGCTAATCTGTAGCTAAATAGCTTTTAGTTAAAATTGATTTCTTATATTCTATCGATAAATGAGATTATCATGAAATTTTTGCTGCTTAGCTACAAAAATTTGCAGACCACTAATTCCTTGTTTTCTAACCATGTTAGTGGAAACAAAAAACTACTCATTTAGTTCTATTCATAGTATAATTTTTCAACGTAGGAGATTCAACTCGACTAAATTTTTTCTTCGTTTTTACTTATCTCAGGAGCAACAAGTGGCATTGGCATGGAGACGACACGTGTCCTCACCTTGCACGGTGTGCATGTAATTATGGCAGTACGTAATATGGAAAATGGCAAAAAAAAATAAAGAAAACATACATAAATCCATTCCAAATGCTAAAATTGATTTTATGGAATTAAATCTGAGTTCTATGGAGTCAATAAGAAAATTTCCAAAGAATATAACTCTGCTGGTCATCCTTTGAACCTTTTAATGTAAGAAAACAATATATTTATAAGTTTTATATTGTACTCCCTCCGTCCCATTTTATGTGATGTAGTTTGACAACTTGAAAATGAAAATTTTATTTTTTCTTTTTGGGAGGCGGAAAGTGAGTCATATAAATTGGGACAGAGGGAGTATTTGATATGACGAAAAATATTTTTCGTTTTTTTTCACTATTCAACACTTTACAATATTCATAAACTATTTCAATTGAAAAACAGAAAGTCATTTTTCTCCCTTTGATGAAAAATATTTTTTGTGTTTGATTGTTTTTGAAAAAAGACGTTTTCTAGAAAATGTTTTTCTTATGATTTTTTTTTAGAGAATGACATATTTTCTAAAAAAATATTTTAAATATTTATTGGAGAGTGGAAAATATTTTTCAAAAAAAGACTGATAATAATATCAATAAATATTATTTAATTGTTTTTTTGGTTTTGTAAGTAATAATGCAGGGGTTATGATTCCACCATTTACACTTTCTCAAGACAAGATAGAATTACAATTTGCAGTTAATCATTTAGGTAACTCAGTTTATCTAATTATGTTTAATTTGTTGAAGATATAATTAAATTAATTAAATAAAGTAGTGATTTTTTAAATAAATTTAAGCTTTTAGATAACATGATCACACACTTTAATATAATATCAGAGCAAAAGTCATCATAGATTCGAGTCTCATAAAAACTATATTAAAAAATGATCACGTGATTAATTAACCCATGATAAAGAACCAAGTTCGCATATGAAGAATATATTGAAGATACAATTAAGTAAATAAAAACATATGCTCCAAATTCCAATACGTGTGCAAAAGCGATATTAAAGATATAATTAAGTAAATATAAGTGTAATCAAACTCAAATTTGATGACATTTTATCGTTTTGAAGATACAAACAAAAGTAAATGAAAATCTACTCTATCCTTCTTTTAGATGCAATAAATAATAGTTATGTGTGGAATTTTGGAAAACATTGTATCACAAGGATCTATGCAGCCTTATCTTATATTTCTGCAATAAAGTTGTTTTTGTATCTCAAATCAATGATCTTTTTTCTAATCACATTATAATAACTTTATCAGTTACGATGAGACTCTCGAGATGAATACATTATTCAAATGTATGATCAAATATAATGTGTGAATATTTTGTTTTTACAGGTCATTTTCTTTTGACAAATCTTTTATTGGAAATCATGAAAAATACAGCTGAAACTAGCAAAAAAGAAGGAAGGATAGTAAATGTTGCATCAGCAGCACATGACTTTGCATATTCTCAAGGAATAATTTTTGATAAAATTAATGACAAAGAGAGGTATATATATATAGTATACAATTAAGTAACTTCTTCAATTATCATTTTTTAGTTGAAAATTTTATGAGATTATTTTATTTCGTGTTTAATTGAATATTTGATTTCAATTAAATATAAAATTATTTTATTTCGAGTTTATTTCTCATCAAAGTCTTCTGAAAAAATTAAGGTTAAAATTGAAAATAAAAGTACATCGGCCAATTCATTTATATCGTAAATCAAACACGTGTTATATTTATATTTTGTATATACATCCTATTTTTATAATTTCAATATTTCTTATTTATTTGTGATTTGTAGCTACAATAAATTTCATGCTTATGGTCAATCAAAGATTGCTAATATACTGCATGCAAATGAACTCGCTAAGCGTTTAAAGGTATTATCACTTAAGTCGTCATTATAAAATTCATATTCGATATAACTAAAATTCTGACTCCATCTCTATTAATATATTTTTTTTTCCCCAAATAGGAAGAAGGGGTGAATATAAGTGCTAATTCTGTTCATCCTGGGCCAATTGCTACCAATATTATGCGTTACAACAATATCCTTCATGGTAAAATATTTTAACTCACTTTTTTTAAAAATTTATTCCACCATTTATTTAAAATTTATTGACTATATTTTTGTTCAAATATAGTAGGAAGTCATCCATAGTCCATATTGAGTTATCTTTTAGAGGGTGTTTGACTTAGCTTATTAAGTAGTTTTCAGCCCTCGAGAATGTTTGGATATTTTAAAAATGACTTAGAAAGACTTAAAAGTAGGTACCCCTACTTTGGCTTTTTAAAAACTACTTTTTTTAAGCTAAGCCAGATGGACCCTTAATCTTTAGTTTGACACTACATTCTCCCCCTCCCTAACCATTATTTATAGGAATAGTTAGCTGGATTGGGAGATATGTGCTCAAGAATATTGAATAGGTATTTGAATTTTTTTCTCCTAACATTGATTTCAATACTATAGCTCCGCCCCTGTATTTATTGCCAAATCTTTAAACCCCCCCCCCCCCCCCCCCCCTATATTTAATATTGTAGCTCCGCCCCTACGTATGATTATCACCATGTTTTTGTCCCTACATTGTTTATCCTATGATCATAGGGAGCATCAACTACATGTTATGTGGCTTTGCATCCACAAGTGAAAGGAGTGGTGAGTACTTTTCAGATAACAACATAGCTACAAACAAAACAACTTCTTTGGCTAATGATTCAGATTTAGCAAAGAAATTGTGAGAATTTAGCTTGGATTTGACCAAATAGGATTGTCAAATGGGCGAGTCAGGTTGAATCAAGATGTAATGAGTTAATAAATGGACATGTTAAATTTGAATTGATTAGGCGAGGTGTGTTTTCATGAGCTAATTTTGTTACCCCTAGTTGAGAACCTCAGTTAATCAATTTCTAATTTTACTATGTTATCATGTCTTTCTTTCCCTGTCTTTATATTTTGTTTGTTGGGCTAAGTTGATCCAAATATATTTTTAACATAGTGTGATATTGTCTGTTTTGGACCACGTCCACACAGTTTCTCAAAAGCCTCACACCATTAGAATGGTAGATGGGTCGATCAATAATCCATCAAGTTTTGAACCGTACACCATTACTCCCAGAGGATTTCTAGGTTTTAGGTTAAGTTGATGCCACTTTATGGCTATAGAAACAAGATGACAATAAAGAACCAAACCAAACAAACATTATTTCACCTATCCAATATAATATATACATTGATTGGCAGCAACAAAATACTAAGATAATTTCTTCTTATTTATATTCAAGTTTTAATGGACAAAATTACTCAATATTTGTGTTGGTGAAAGGTAACAAGTACCCTGCGAAATTAGTTGAGGTGCACACAAAGTGATCTGAACTTGAACAAAATGACCTCGATATCTGTGCAAATGGAAGGTAATAGATTTTCACTAGGTTTCCTAGAGAATTAGCTGAGTTATGCCCAAAATGACTTGAACACCACGATTATCCAAATGTCAACACTCATGACAGTTTGCAGGACTTAAAATATCAATAAATATAAACAAATTTCATTCTCTTCAAACACCTTTTGATGCCAGTTAAGATCAAGTGGCAGTTACCATTCAAATGTCCATGAGTTTTCATGATTGAATAAGAATATGCCACTATGTCAGTCCACTTGTAAAGCTTCACGACTATTAAGAAATGGACCTTAGACTTGACTCGACTTCAAAATTTGTCTTATGAAGCAAATGTATGCCAAGACCATAATGAGACTACAACTTGTATCCTCAACCAAATGAGGGCGCAGCGCTATATTGGGTAAACCAAGAACAAGGATTAGTCCAACTCTAATACTATATAAAGAAAATGGAGATTGGCCTCGCTCAACCCCAAAATCTTCCTCGTGAGGTGAGGATGGTTCAAAACTATATAAAGAGATAAAATCCCATACCCTCAAGGCCTTAACTGGTAAAGTTGCTGCCATGTGACCAGGAGGTCTCGTGTTCAAGCTTTGGAATCAGCCTTTGGCAGAAATGCAAGGTAAGGCTGCATACAATAGGCTCTTCCTCGGACCCTGCACATAGCGGAAGCTTTAGTGCACCAGGCTACCCCTTCTTACCCTCAAGGCCTCAACTAATGTGAGTTCCTAGCAAAGACAATGAGTTTCTCCAGTCACAAGATCAACAGGCGACAACATATTCATATAGCTGACTACAATGCATGAAACATTTGCGAACTGGAAATGATGCAATATGTGACAATGGCATTCTACAAAACCAAAAAAATGACAAAGTCATGGCAAAACAAGAAATGCTTTGACAAAAAAAAAGGAAATCCCATCAGCTTAAAAGTATGTCCTGACTGGAGTGAAGATGCAACTGTTCCAGGAAGTATACTAATACTAAATCATATTTGGATAGCACAAAGGTACAGCAATATATACTATCTTCGAGCAACTTGATTAATTCTCTTCTGGAGCTTTTGTAACGACTATAATGGATCTCCAGGTGTGAAAGGCTATTGGGATCGATCCCTTCAACTTTACTTGGCGTGGAAGGTCGCAAGAGAAAAGAAAACTATTCTTCTTAGCAGCTTTTTCAACCTACCCGACCTCAGCTTTAGAAGTTAACTTTAAGCAAAGAAGACAAGAACTATATAACAAAAGAGCCATACATTCAACAAAGACTTAATGGTGAAGAATGAACAAGATTGAACAAAAAAAGAATCACATTTCGGCATTTCATTAGCATTGTATAAATACAATTCTTGTGCACATAACAGGCTTGATGAACTATATAAACATTTACAAATAATAAAGCTAGCAACTAACCTTCTCTTACCAATCAATCAATCAATCAATCAATCAATCAATCAACCGCGTCTCAGTCCCAAACAAGTTGGCTTCAATGCCACGACCTACTCCTACCAATGCTTGCGAAAAAAAAACTAAAATCCCCTAACTGAACTCTGCCAAACCTCAACAAATTGTTGATCCTTTCGTGTAACAAACATTCTATTCCCTCCAAAGCTGAAGTGAGTTATCCGATTTCCACAAAAATCTTTTGCTCTTCCCATATAGTTCTTCCTAAAAACTCTGCCTTCTGATCCAAACCTACCTTTTATCGAACCATTGATAAGAACCTCAGACCACAACTCAACATTTCCTCCTTTAGTGCAGAAAACTTGATTCCCATGGCTCTCGATTTTGCATCCAATTCCTTCCTTTTTACCATTCGTTACCTTTCTTTGATCACCAAGACAAATCCAAGCATTCTCAGAACCAATATTCCTCAAATCAGCAAGAAAAACCTCGCCCGAGTGTACTCCAACTTTAAAAATACCAGACAAACTATCTGAAACTGTGATATCGGAGAAACAATCAATGTTTTCCTTAATTTCCCAAACCGTATTCCCAGACCTTAAATCCCAAAACTTAATATTCCCAAGTACTCCAGAAGGACCACTATGTGAACCAGCAGACATTAACAAGTTATGACTAGGTAACCATCTTAACTTAGTAGCTGGAATTGCTGAATCCAATTCAGCACCAAAGATTTCATAATGACCAATCTTAGTAACCGGTTTAAAATCATCGTTAACGTCATATACCATAATGCAATTCGAATTCCTCCTAGATGATTCGAAACTCGTAAACAAGAATTCACCTGATGATCCAATTGCTTGTACTGTTGAACCAGACTTAGTCACATTTTCCCAATTAAGATTCTTTTTAACAGAACCCTTAACAAGATCAAGAATCTGTAAACCCGAAAAATCAGTAGCACCAACTGCAACAGTTCTTGAATTCAAACACAACATAGAATCAATAGCTGGAAATTGAGTCAAAATTGTGGATTTTCTCTTTAAAGACCAATCAAAAGAAGTAATTTTACAACCATGAGCTACTTGAACTGAACCATTTTCTGTTGTGGAAATTGCTGAAGGTGAATCTCTACCAGTTAAAGGTAAAAGAAGAGATTTTTCAAGATCAAAAGGCTCAAACTGAGATGGGTTTGACTGGGAATTCAAAATAAGTTGTTCTACACCATAAAATTTTGCTTCAAAAATCAAATCTTGAATATCAAAGTTTTTAGCTTTTGAGGGTAAATTTCCAGTTCTTAAAAGAGATAGTAAAACAGAGAAAATTTCAGGGTCTCTATCAATAAATGGGACTGAATCATTATCTAAATTACTTGAAATTGTAGAAAAAAGAGATTTTGAACCTGCTTGATTTAGGGTTTGTTTAGTTGTTTGAAAAAGATGGCCACCAACATCAATGGTGACTATGTTGGAATTTGAATCCATGTTGTTGTTGTTGTGTCTGAAACCATATGAAAGAGGGTTTGATCCAACAAAAGGTGGCATTTTTATGAGAAAAAACAGAACAAATTTCAAGAAAATTTATGCTAACTTGAAACTCAAGAAAACAAGAAAGAACACAAACCAAATACTAATAAGAGACCTAATTAAATTATGGGTTGTTGAGTTTGTTAGAAGATGAATCAAGAATGGTTGACAAATGTGGGAATTTATTACGTGGGGGTGGGGTAAAATGGTGGCTAGTGGTCAAGAATGACCTAAGTCTTGTAGATTTCTTAGTGATTTCCTTTTACCATTTGAGTGTCATTAGGAAAGGAGTCCAATGTGGACCAAATTTGTGGTCTTTCTTTGTTCCTTCTTTGTTTTGGGGGTGGGGAGAGAGGACGTGACGACAACAACATATTCAGTTTAATTCTATTATATAAGTGGAAGGATGGTATGTATATAATTTTATCTTTTTTTGGTGAAGATAAAGAAGATGTTTTTAATAAATTCTTGGCTCAAATAAAAACATATAATATATATATTTTTTGTGAAAATAGAATATATTAGATAAAAGAATTGTAGTAACAACAAACAACACGCTAACTGATGCAAAGAAAATAACATGTAATAATCAAATGAAGCATAAGATATAATAGGAACATAATAATAATAGTACATAGAAGGAAAATTAGATGATGCTTGATTGTCTGATAATACATTTTATCGTAATTCTTGACTTTCATAGCCTTCTATCTAGGATCGTATCCTCGAGAATTTACAAGTGGATATCTTGTCTAATCACCTTAATTAGGTGAGAGGAGATATAATCTGCAATTATTAATTTGTATCATGTTTGGTTGTATTTGTGGAAATACAATTTTCATATAAAAATCAATAATAAATTATATAATATTTAGTTGTTAGTTTTGTGTTTTATTCATAAATAATATAGGCATAAGTTATATAGGTATATATATTCAATCCCCTTAAGGTTGGAAACAAAAGTGAATCCACGATATTAGGAATAGACGCAATAAAATTTGATAAGTTTAGCTCAAACATTTTGTAGGTATATATTATCAAACTCATTTAATATGTATAAATATTTTATCCATAAATTTAACAAAAAGTAATAATTTAATAATCTATAATCCTATGGGCCACACCTAATTTTAATCATTTGGTTGGAGGAATGAAGTATAGAAAAAACAAGTGTAATTACGTGATTTAATATTGAAAGATTCTTTATCTTATGTTTAGTTGCCAATTTAATTTCATGAATAACGAATACATTAATGTAAGCATTATATTTGTTAATTTGTATCAAATAAAGAAGGAAGATTATGGTAGGTTAATGGTGAACGTAAAATTAATCGAGAGGAGTTATGTTAGAATGTGCTCGCTCAAATACATGTCATATTTTGAAATTGAGATAAATGATTTACACGAAACAACATAGATATATGACATATATTAATTTGAATAGATATTGAGTACCGATAATAAAAACAAACATGCAAAGAGAGACAAACTGGAATAAACACTACTAGCTAAGAACGAGATTATAGTCAACAAAAGATGATTAATTGAACGTTGTCATAAAAATTCTAAACTATCCTTCGTAAAATTTCTGACATTCCACCTAAAACACAACTAAAATATCCATAACAATAACCTACCAGCTAATAACCACATACTTGCCAAACTTTAGTTAAATACAAGTTGACTAAGAGTTTGGTTAAATATGTACAACTCACAACATCATTATCATCAAGTCACAGCTAAGTCACAGCTGTGCACTGTATCATTTTCCTTTACAAAAGATCTCGTAAACGTTTGGACATGAATCGGATGATATTTTATTTTTAAAAAATAATACTATATGGAATTAAAGTTATAGTCGGAGATGTATTTCACTTGAAAAATGTTAAAATTTTGTGAGGAACCAATTTTAAAATCTTGTTAAAACAATTGTTGGAGTAAAAAAATTTGATTTTGTACTGAAAAGTCCTACATTGCTTGGGAGAAGAGGAGGGGGGTGGGATGGGTAGGTGAAATGCTTCTTGATAAAGACAATTTCATATTCAGACTCAAATTCAAAACTTTTAATTAAAAATGAAGAAATAATTACTATTTCACTATTACGATCGATGTTGTCGGTATGAAGTTACCTTTTTGCTTATATATAGGCAAAAACCCAAATTGAAACGAAGCCCCTTTTAAATTTTTTTTGAGCGTACAATTCAAAACTTGATGGATAATGGGTGCACTTTTTATTTTTCTTCACTTAAAAAAATAAGTTCTTTTTCTGCAGTAGAGTTTGAAACCTATGACATGTACTTAACTCACTTATCACGTGTTGTGCATTTGCCGTTAGACCAAAACCTCGAGAGGAAACAAAGTTATAGTTTATCCAATGCAAATTTCTAAAATACATCTCTATCTTTTGCCTTAGCTCAGTAAGCACCCCCTATATTTTGCCTAACGTGTTTTTATGTTGCTCGGACTCACAAAAAGTATTACCGCACTCGTATTAAATACTCCAAAAATATACCTCATTCCGTTTGAAGATAACACCTTAATATTCACAATTTGTTTTAGGATGATAGTGGGCTATATACCTTGCAAGTTAGTTGGGCCAATTCAGTAACCCAATCAAATTGCCCCAAAAAAAAAGAGGACTACAATCGGCCCATGATTTTGTTCTAGTTCCGGCCCATATGCAAGTCGTGGTCCGAGTCCATTTACCTGCCCAATTAGAAGGGGCAAAATGCACAAATATCCGCTTATGAGACCGTGATTTAGTTTATATTCGATGTTAAACATCAGCTGAAGTTGAAAATCCACATCTCACTTCGGATATATTTATATAAAATAAAGCATTGTAAAGATCAAATATCGAATATTTTTACCTAAAATTTGTTGTGTCTTATCAAAAATAACTTCAGATATTTTCAATTGAAATTGTGATCTTCATAACATTTATTTCAGACATTCTTTATTGAAGCTATTTCCGATAAAATGAACTAGGATTATCGATTGATTTACTTACTCATCAAAGACCTAGCTAGGATACAATCTTTTTCCTTTCTTTTTTGTTCGAGGAATCCTAGGTTGGGTAAGCTAAATATAAAAACCTAAAACCTAAGCTCCTATAAGCAAACTCCAAGTGTAGAAGCAAATGTTTGCTTCGAGGTTGACACTAACTTGTATGGAGAAATATAAAAACCAAAGTTATGAATATGGGGAGGAGCTAGAGGGAAAGCTATGAGATCGACATAATTCAATAATTTTTATTAAAATTTTATAATTCTATTAAAAATTGATTAATAAGCCAAATCCAACCACAATCATTAAAGTCGTGATAGAATGGTGATTTTTTCTTTATTTTTAACTAGAGTTTTCAAATTCAAACATATAGAATAATATGTATTTTTTCATTTTTAATCAAAAATCTCATATTCAAACCTTATATATACATTCACTCCCTTTTAACAAGAATACTTTACGTAAATTTATTCGATGCATACCTGAATCAGTCGGATATAGGGAGAAATAAAAAAATCCCAATCACCACTAAAAAAAATGTTTTACAATCTTTTTCTCATACGCGCGTGTAGCTGAAGTAATACCTCATCTGCAATAACATTTCACTATAACAGCTAAATAGTGTCGGAACAAAGGATATCATTTAATTTTTTCGTATATTTTCCATAATAGTGTTTCACTATAACAACTAAAAAAACTATCAAAGCTATCAACATGGTTACATTGTTATAAAGTTGTTATAAAGAGGTTTGACGGTATAACACGACTACTCCTCACAAAAATCATTAACCCCAAAAGCCAACGACAACTTCTCATTAAAAATCCCCATCCTATCCTCCGGTACAAATTCCTTCCTACAAAGTGGACACGTCTTCTGATCATGATCCATCCAACGGTCCACACAGCTCCGGTGAAACACGTGTCGACAATTCATCAACATCCTGATCTCGTCGCCGGAATCAAACTCGTAAAGACAAACCGCGCAGCTCTCCGGCGGGTCAACTATATCGGAAAACCTCACTACCGGTAATATCTCTCGGATTATCGCCGCCGACACCGAACACAACCGGGTATTCTCTTCTCCGGGTCGGGTCGGGTAAGGAAAGTCGGGTTCGAGGAAATCGGGGAGACCTAGAATTGTGAAGAGATTACAGATGAGTTTTCTGATGAAGAATAGAATTGAAAGAAGATGGAGAAGTAATTTTGGGAAATTGAGATCTGTATAGCCTAGTGGAAAACCCATTAAAAAGGTGTTTTTGTGAGTAATTTGTGTGTGTAGAAATGGAGATTTGAACTGAGCTGAGATTCCTTGTTAATGGCGGAATGGGAGGTTTATATAGTGGCATTTTTTGGGGGAAATGTTCAAATTTACCCCTAAAGTAATCAAATTTGCGATGTGTCCACCACACACGGAGAAGTCGTAGGGGTTCAACATATACCATACGTACATAAAAAATAATAATTTTAAATTATGTATATATAATATAATTTTTTATCGAAGAGAATTTGGATAAACACCCTCAGTTCTATTTGCCTCCGCGGGTGGCCATGATATGATAAATATAAATTATTATATTGAGATTGAAAATAAAATATTTTTTGAAAAGCAAATATAATTCTGCGTAAATCAAAGTCTAATAAATTATGACTATCTATTTTGTCATACCGTAAAATATTAAAATTAAATTAAAAATATGAAATTATAGTGAATCAATTTGATGAGATAATGAGTTGTAAGATATGCGTACATTTTATTATCTTTACATTTTATTTTACGAAACTATATTAGGTATGTTATTGCTATTGTTGTAATATACATTTCTCATTAATTTGTGGTGGGAAAAATCTCTATTTCTGATAGTGTATAATGGATAATATTAGACTAAAAGTTGAACAAACTATAAAGTTGCTCAATTTTGAATAATAAAGAGCATATTTGGCCTTTTTTTTATTCCGATATTTAATTTCTAGCCTAATTAATTTAGATTTATGCCTTAAAAATCATGCTTTGGGAGGAAACACGCCTTATCAAAGATAACTATATTTACAAGATTCGAATTTGAGAGCATTAATTAAAAATAAAAAATCACTTTAATGAATACATAATTTAGAAAATATTTTTTGAGTGGGGTGTGTGGGTGGGGCGGGGTTATTAGTGACAGGGATGTGAGAGAGTCAAGTGTGTGTGTGTGTGTCCCATTCCAAGATGTAGGAGCCTTGTCCTATGATTTGGGCTCTTCACCTTTTAACATTCTGAATTGTCAATTTATATCTTCATAAATCAGACTTTATCTGTAATAGAAAATAAAATTATAAATTCTTTTTATATTTTTAAAATCAAAGTAATTGAACTTTATTTTTTGGAAAGTACAAATGATGGAGAATAAAATCACCAATCTTTGAAATGTCAATTTTTAACAAGTAGAAAGAAAAAGAAACTACTAATTGTTTTAGGATCATGAAATTTTTAAGTTTATCCTACGAGTTTAGGTCAACGATTTTAAGTGCTAACTAAATTTTGAATTTGATTTATATACATGTGTTAACATATACATAATCTGTATCAGAACTATTAAACTCTATCAAATTCATTTATATATCTGTGCTAAATTTGTACACAAAGTTGATATTACTTTCTTTGGGGCCATTGACAAATAGTCCTATGGCCATGATGATGTGTACAATGTACTAATTTTCATACAAATTCATGTGCTACATTTTAACTTTCTTTATAATTATAGGTACTATAGTACTCTTTTGACACCAACTTAGGTAGCTTCACATTTTCAAATGCTCAACACAAATAATCAAATGATTTTGACTTGTTATTAGTAGGTACCAATGAAGGAACATAAGAAAAGGACTCATTTGAAAGCCACTAGACCAAAATATGTATTTTCAAAACTAGTATTATCAATCTATCAAGTACATTGATTGAAAATTGACCACAAACCTAATTGGAATATTGTAAATTGACCACAACTCTAGTTTATTTTCATAAATAAAAGAAAAAAGAGGAGAAAACTTGTTTAAATAAATGGTTATCTCCCATTGAGGAATGTGATGCTTATGACAGAAAACGAGCTGACAAGAATGATTCAAATAGAAAGACTGATATGACATGCATCTAGGCTGAAAAATTTCTAAAGAAGAGGTGAATTCTTTCGTCGGAAAGGAGGAGAAAAAGAGTGAAGTGCACGTTAAATAAGATATTTCACAAGTTTACGTGTTGATCAATGTGACTATACTACACAATCACGCACCTAAGCTGAACGAACAATTTCATCTGAAATAATACTATTCTTTTTTATTATTTACAAACAATATCTTATAAAATGTACCAGATAAACATACAATGAATCTTTTTGGAAATGAAATCATTTTTGATAGGGAATAATTGATCATAATGTGAAATTTTCTAGGCGAATTCAAATTAGCCAGACTTCAATTTCAGGTAGAAGACACCGAATATATATATATATATTTGTTAAGAAGTTGAAGTATCAAAGCCATGTGTGTGTGTGTGTGTGTGTGTGTGTGTGTGTGTGAATTTCTTTTTTCAAATAGTTTTGTTAAGAAGTTGAAGTATTAAAGCCATGGGATATATATATATATATATGTATGAATTTCTTTTTTCAAATAGTTTTGTTAAGAAGTTGAAGTATCAAAGCCATGGGGCCAAAATGGAAAAAAAAAAAAAAGTCATGAAGGATTGTGCAATATCCAAAGGCATCAAGTGGGGGCAAATGGTTCCTGCAAATGCAATAGTCCCTTTCACAAACCCACAAACACTTAAGTGAACTAAATTGAAGACCCACCAATCATCTTCACACTAATTCGAGTTTGTTTAACGTACAAGTTATGACCTATTAAAGAGAAACACTTCCTATAAGTTCTTTTCAATACTTACCACCATTGTAAATTTTAATTAAATAAATAAAAAACGTGCTCCGTCTAATAGCTTAAAATTTCAATAAGATCTAGAGATCAAATCTCACTATCACTCACTATCAAAAACAATAGCCATGAATAACGTTGGCCCGTATGTAAGGGGCATGTGAAATTATAATAACTAAATAAAAATTTGCTCTTTACGTACTCAATTTATAGAGTTAATATAGAGTTAATATCTTAAAAGCTCACTCAATTTTGAGAATTTATCTATTAAAGTCATTAAACTTTATTTTGTATCAATAAAATCACTCAACTTAGAATTTTGTATCAATAAAATCACTCAATTTAATTTATTATATCACCATTCATTTTCTCTCCTAGATCAAGTTTCCAGTCAATCACACAAAAACAAAAACAAATCATTGTCCGATTTGGAGAAGAAATTGCAATTCAGCCGAGTAATTGACAGAACAAAAATGGATGAACATTTTATATATTTGAAAAGTTAAAATTAATATTCAGATTTTAAAAAAGTATATGAATATTTTTTTGTTGGATAATTCATAAAAAAATCCAGATGTTACCCAAAAGCATCAATACTTCTGTTTGGGCATACTGAATTAAGTGCTCAGAAAGATATTGTTACGATACTGAATTTAATAGAAAAATAATTATTGTTGTTTCCCGCTAATCTCTATTGCTACCGTAAGGCAGAGGATTCTTGTTAATAGTTAATGCCATGATATAATTTTCACTAATTAAGTTTATCGGTAAGAAATTCTTAATAGTACTTTTATTTAATTCATATTTATATGGCATAAACATAATTTATATTGCTTTGTCATTTTTTTTAATGATAAATTTGGTTAAGTGATTTTTGTTGATACAAAAATTTAAGTTGAGTGATTTTATTGATACAAAATAAAGTTCAATGATTTTATTAGATAAATTCTCTAAGTTGAATGATATATATATATTGAAAAAAATCTACTAAATATCTATAAATAGTTAATTGTGAAGACAACTATTATATATTAACTTAAAATCATTAAAAGAATAAAAAACTTCAAATCTTAGATCTGTCTCTCACGTCAAAATCTCCAGTTAACAATAAAGTGATTCTATCTATTCTGTCAATTGTCATTTATAGTCTATAGAACATAATAACACATCATTAGTATATGCTTTCATCTATTTCTGAAAATACTTCAATTAATATAAAAAAAGAGATTGGTTAATTTTACAACTTATTTATTAATTCTTTTGTGGAATCAAATTCTCATCGATATACTAAATTTTCTTGATAAAACTCCAACTGGTGGGTATAATATTTGAACATTAATATTTAGGTTCTCATGTTGTGTTTCACGTAATTTTACTTATGAATATACTATCTTCGTCTTAATTTATGTAGTGATATTTGAAAGTGAATATAGAGTTTAAAAAGGACTTTATTTAAAATTTATGGTTTAAAACAAAATATACATAATTCTATAGTTATAAATTATTTCATCAAAGATAAAATAAATATTTTAAAAATAATGTATGACCTTTTAAATCTTAAAAACCAAATAGTTACTCTTTGTATTATGTAGCGATAGAGCAGACATTGAATCTCGTAAACCCAAAATATGCCAATTGAAATTTCATGTGTACATTATTTTTTTAAAAAAATTCTCTTGTTAAAATTTCTGATTCCGTCATATTTTATGATATATTTTGGTGTCACGTCGTGTCCCAAATAGTGTGTAGGTTTCCCCTAATGATATATACAAGGCAACATGCTTACAATATGTCGATCCTTATTATTACCCATGCTAGGTGTGCCTAATAATAATAATAATAATTGCATTTCTTTTGGTACAAAAATAATTTAATGTGGTATTAGTCCCATCTTATAGATATGAAGGGGGAATGAAAAAAAAAAGGTAAGTCATTTATAGAATAATATGAATTACTATGCAATAGTCCAAGTAAGTGGGATCATATAATTCTGTATTATGAAGATTTGTCATGAATAAATATGTTTTACGTCGATGATTAATCTATTATAATTCATCTTTTTTTTATATGTATGTGAAACCGACCATGTATGCAAGCTCACACCAACGGAGCATGTTAGTAATTAGTGACTGATGAGTCTTGACCAACCAGACAAAGATCATGGGCAGGATTATCAAGTGTGAAGCATGACAATTTCTTGGCTATGGTGGGTGGGTAGGGTACTCATGTTATTATGTTCTTTTTTCAATTTTCAATGGACGTGTCCATTGAAATTTGACTCGTTGATAAGAAATTTTCAACAAAAAAAGAGAAGAGATAAGTATTCTAATAATACTTACTATTAATAAATCACTAATTTATGACAAACCCTGCAAATTTGGCTCGACAATATTGTTTATGATGAAAATTTCATCCAAAATTTCTTATATGACAGGCCAAATTCCAATGAGACATCTATAGAAAATTAGCGCTCTTCTGATAGTGACTGATCTCGTTGATCAATTATGATGAAATGAAGAATTAGTTTAGTATATTATAATTTTGAGGGGGGGGGGGTGCGGAGCGCTCTTCAAAATGACCGAATAAAAAGACTTTTTATTTTTTCATTTATTGATGTAAATATCGAATACGAATTTAAATCTCCTCATTCTATCCCATAAAAACTAAGTAAAATAATTTATTTATTTTTTTAAAAAAAGAGAGGAGCCTCCCTCTTTTCACCATGTCTTATAAAGGCAAAGACAAAGTGACCCATATAAGAATAGAAATTATTATAGTAATTATTAGCTTACAATCATTTACTTTTTAATCTTGAAAATGTATCCCTATTTTATGGCCCTCCACCGCCGACCAATTATTGTTTTACGTAATATTTTATTTTTTCCAAATAGTGTGACAATCAAATTTTTTTGGTGGTAAATTTTTTTAGTGGTAATTGAGTCAATATTATTATATTTAAGATCGTTAAAAATGTTAATAATATTTATGTAGAGTGTTAGTTATAAATATTTATATTTATTATTATTGCTAAATTGATGCATAATTCTTTGTTCATTGCAGTAAAATCATATTTATTTTATTATATTCGATAAATAATGTGACTTGTCAGATTTCACTATCTCCACTCAATTTTGTTGAGTCTCTTTTTCCCCTTCATTGTCCTTGTGTGATTGATTGGTAGTGATATTTTGATATTAGATTCATCTGAATCTAAAAATACAAGGAGAATAGTGTATATTATGAATTTGATCAAATTTATCAAGTTGAAATCATGAAAACGTTTTTTAAATTGGTTGTTAGTAACTTATATATCTTCTTTTTTTTAAAAAAAATAACGTTGATATTCGAATTAATTTGTATGTGCTTTAATTAGTTTGCAATGTCTCTTCTTCTACCAGTATTAGCACTATTACAAATTATACTTTTGTACCCCAAAACTTATGCAGATAAAGTTACCAAAGCATTGTTCTGATTTCTATATTGAGATTTTTAAACTTTATTGTTCCATAGTTTTTAACCACTTCGTTAAGTGTAGTTTAATGGTAAAGTCAAAAATTTTGTTAAGAAATATCCAACTTTAATTTTTTATATATATAATTTTTTAGATATTAAAATATATTTAAATATTTAACTGGCCATCCCTGTACCTATGTAATCGAACTAATAACTTGTTATATCTTGCAAGAGAATTTGTTTATGTATATGCTTTTTTTTTCTTTTCTTTTTTAAAAAATATTCTTCCTTTCTGCATACCTAAAAACTGTCCTAAGAGATTTCTCTAAAGAATTGGGGGAAAAAAGAGTGAACTTATTGTTTATTCAAAAAAAAAGTTCCAATTCCAAGAATTAGGTGACATGTATTAATTTGTATTCATTTTTAGTAGCATATTTGGAGATAATTATTAGTAGTATTTATTTAGAATACTCAAAACTTAAAAGCAATATGTTGGATGAAAAAGTGTGTAAATTGTATTTAAAAGCTTGGCCTACAACATATATATAGTGGGACAAGGTTTTTTCTTCTAAAAAAACAAATAAATCTAGGAGATGAAAATTTTCTAATAAGGTTTTTATCCACTTTAATTAATTTCTTTTTCAAGAAAAGTACTTGTTAGTTTTTTAGATGATTATTACAAATAAGCTTTTAGTAGTTAGTTTATTGGCTCCTAAAGTTTAAATACATTTATGTAGTTCATGAAGGTGGAAAAGGTAATTTCTCCCAAAATTTATGGGTTCCTAGCCTAATTTCAAGTGTTTTTTTTTTTTTTATAATAATAGTTGAATTTATGATAAAATATTTTGTGAATTAATTTGTTAATAAATATACAAGATCGAACAAAAATTACAAAGATTTGCATAATTAATCTGTAATCAATATTGAGATTCTTTTTTAATCTTAGTGGAAAAGATTAAATGATAAATATTGTTGATATATGAAAAAGTGAAAAGTATCCGATAAAATATATCTAAATGTCCACAAATTAGCTCGAAAATCACAATTATTAAATATATTCCTCCTTATATATCCAGACAACCTAGATTAAAAATATTGAATGAGAACTTCAATGATGATCAAAATCAGATTTTTAGGTTGTTAATTAATTAGTTCCAAGTATTTGGATCATGATTATCATAATTAAAAATTATTAAAACTAAAAATAAAATAAAATATTACTAGAGGCTGTCTGCCATATAAGGCTTAAGTGTAGGATTACAAGGCATGTCAAAAAGTGTCTTTGTTGATAAAC